>ML826417.1:47265-74779 GCA_009831015.1 Picea engelmannii | reverse complement strand
CAAGGGGGTCCAGGGGGGGTGGTATCTCCTATGTTTTATTTCCGCATTTGTTTTGTTTTATTTCTCTGCGATCTTGTTTTTCTAATAATTTCTTGGCGCTAGACATCCTCTAATGGCATCTATCTTCTCTAGATCAAATTTTATCCCATGTGTTGAAATAATATGCCCCAAGTAGTGAATCTTCTTTTGATAAATTATCCACTTACTTAGTTTGGCATAAAACTTGTGCTCTCTCAAAATGTGCAACACCATTTTTAGATGTTGCAGATGCTCTTATTTTTTCCTTTAATAGACGAGTTTATCATCCAGGAACACAATCACAATCTTGTCTAGGCACTCCTTGAACACTCCATTCATCAGGAACATGAAAACAACTGGGGAATTTGATAATCCAAAAGTCACTACTGTGAATCCATAATGCCCATATCTTGTTATGAACGTTGTCTTGCTTATATCCTCTTCCTTTATCCTCACTTGATGATAACCTGATCTCAAGTAAATCTTGGAAAATATTCTTACACCTTTCATATGATAAAAAATAACATCAATCCATGGAAAATGATATTTGTTTTTATTGTGACCTTATTCATCTATCTGAAATCAATAAACAACCTTAGGATTCCATATTTATTCTTCACAAATAGAACTGGGGCTCCCCAAGGTGACACACTTGGGCATATATACCCCTTATTTAAGAGTTCTTCAAGCTGCATATGTAACTCTTGGAGATTCTTGTGGTATTCTTCAAGATATGTAGTTCTGTTGTATCAAAATCTCTATATTATCTAAATAAAGGTCAGATCTGAGTTATTTGGCTCCATATTGGTATTTTTTGTTGTAACTTGTCTTTCCTTATGCTATATCTTCATATCCATGTCTACATGCTTTAATCTCATAAACATAAACCCTAATGCTCAACTTCATGAGTAAACCTGCAAGCACACAACTAAACAACAGTAAACAGTGAACAATTAGTGTTTCCAGCGAAAAAATTGGCTTGAGAACATTACAGTTGTATCAGAGCGTTGGTCCACCCAGCTAGTGGGTATTAGCACATGCATAAATTCAATGGTATCTATATGGGAAGACACAAAAAGCAGTCAGGTGAACTAGAGGCAGAAATAAAAGGTTCAAGGGAGGACAATGAGCCACAAGTTCTAGCAAGTTTTGAAAAAGAGTTACAACACTCCATACATCAGACCGAATGTGCACTTGTGCACCATCTATAAGAGAACCAGGAGGCAATGCGCAGGGGACAGTTTGAGATGAGGGAGACCTTAGAGAGAGTAAATTCCAACCAGGAGAAGATTGTGCAAGTCCTATTACAGATGACCCATGCAGGAAAGGGGCAGAAATATATGCAAACAAAGAATCCAATGGTTCTCATGGGGAAACTAGACCTCATCAGGAGTAGAGATTTCACTACCACACTGAGGGGAAGAGTTTTGGAGGAGGGGATTCTAAGGGTCTAACACATAGTAGAACTACCCCTAGACCCTACCTACCTATGTTTTTGTATAACCAGGCACAACACAACCACCATGATGAAATTGAGGACAATTTTGAGCAGTATGCCAGGGAATATGACTCATTGAGTGTGGGATTCAAAATACAAATCACACTAGACCAGTATTGTGTGATCAAATTCATGGGTAATCCCAAACAATATCACCAGAACAACTATGAATTGGAGCGTAGGCCAGACAAGATGGAAATACCATACTTTGATGGATCTTCCAAGGTGACTGCGCAAGCTTGGGTGTAGAAACTTGATACCTACTTACAACTTAACCCAATGAGAGATATGGATGCCATCAATTTTTCCACCATTCACTTGGAGGGAAAATATCATGACTGGTGGTACCATGGGTTAACTACACTGGGTCATAATCAAATTACTGCTTACACAGAGTTCACACAGAGGCTTATTGACAGGTTTGACTAGGGGGATCCAGAGCTACATTTTAGGGAAATCACCCAGCTCAGATAGACAGGGTCACCAGAGGTATATATAGAGGAGTTTCATAGGATAACAATTATGGTATAGGATGTGTCTCAAGCAAGAATAATGATGCTATTTTTTGGCACAGGGGTAGACCCAGGGTTCAACGCACCAACAACGTACCAACAAAACCCTAACTACCAGCCCTTTCGGCAACACCTGCGAAGCATATGAAGTCTCACCCGAGGTAGAGGCAGGGGTGATTGCAGGACTCAGGTGTCTGCAACCTTAGCTGGGATTCAGATATGTGATTACACACTTAACAAAGCACTTAGCATCAATAGTTCACCTAGAATTAACCCTTATCTCACTTCGCAGATAACACAAAGCATTGCAGTATATACTTAGATCTAATATGATTCAACACTTAGCAGCATACAATAGACCGGATCTGGTAGAACAAACACTTAGCAACTTCATACACATCAAATCTATCATCTATACACATCTAATAAGCACAAAGCATAAGTAAATCTATCTAAACATGTCATAGCACTTAGAAAGAGAGGGAAAACACATGTAAGTAACAACACAAAGCATGCCACACAAATTTATGTGGTTCACCCCTACCTTGGGGCTATGTCCACCAACTCTTCTTCTTTATTATTGCTATCCAATCCGTTACAAGCACAAAGCCTCAAAACCTACTCCACGCAAGACAGGAGATCTGCGCAGCTCGCTAGATCCTCCTTCCCTGAGTAGCTCTAAGCATAAAAACTTCTTACAATCTGTGCACTCAGCACTTACAATACTCGCACTCATCTCTGCAAGTATATCACACAGATCATCTCTTAACGCTAAGCCACTTCTCAAGTGTCCTAAAAAAAGGTCCCTTCTTACATAGCCTAGACTTCTACTTATACATTACAAAAAGGGGCCTAAACATGGGTAAACCCATGGGTTGACATCCCGGTCTCGTTACATTATCCCCAAAAACCCAAAAAGGGGGTCTATCTTCCACGATCTCCACTTCGCCTTGCACTCCATCTTTGACAGGTTGTCGAAGTCCCAAAAATGGTCAAATATGATCAAGTGTTCCTCAAAACTTGGTCAAGGGCCAACAGGCCCCAAACACTCATCTGTGACTCGTCCTGAGTCACCCAGGTCTGGGTAACTTTGCCTCAAAGGTCTCGAGCTTGGGTCGATCTGCTTCGACTTGTCTCTGTGCTACTTCTTCTTGCTCAGTGAATTCTTGAATAATTGCTTCGCTGATAGGTCCTTCCAATTGCTTCTCGAATGTAACAACTACTTATTCTAGTACTGTTCCTTGGCCTTCAATTTCTTCAAACAGTAGATAGGCTGCCTCCTAGCTCGATTGGAGTTTCTGGGTGACTTCCATCACTCTGTTCTACATGGTAAGAACGATTTGTTGGGTGGTGCACTATTCCTAGGATCTCTTCATCCTCTCGATGGGTGACAAGAGCTTGAGCTGTGCCTATACTGTATCTATGTGTTGCTTTGCGTCCTGGAGTTGGGACTCCAATTTCTTCAACTTTGGGTTTTCGGATAGTTGTTCATATATCTGCGTGCTTCTACTACTTAACTGTTTGCATTCTGCAACAAGTGTTTTAATCCTCTCGACTGTGCTCTGAGCATTCAATTCTCGTTGGTCGTGCACTTCTTGCAGGGTACTTGGTATAGTTTGAAGCTCTAATTCCATGAATCTTTGTTGAAGCTGCTGAATAACCTCAACAATCTTCATCACTTGACATTCAAAGGGTTCTTCTCTCTTTTGTTCTAAGCCAGTGATGGAGTGGAATGCTCGGTTAACTGCTTCTTCCATCCCAATTTGCTTCACGAGCAGTTTCTCTTTCTCCTTTTGGATCTTCGCTCTATCTTCTTCAAATTTTGCTTAGAGAGCATGCTTCTCTTGTTGCGTGGCTTGACGTTGTTCTATGATTTCCTCTTGTACTTTCTCTAAGGCCTGAGTAACCTGAGATTTTTCTTCCTATGTGTGTCGAAGGCGTACTTCGACTGTATCAAAATCTTGCGGAGTTGAACTGATTCTTCTCCCACTTCTATTGTTCCTTTTGAAAGAGGCGCAGTAGAGATTGCACAACTAGACTGGAGTGCATGCTGCACTTCTTGGAGCCCAATTTCAATCCTGTTATATATCTTCTCTTGCTTTGCTTCCTGCTTTTCTGTTATCTCTTCTATGGCTTCATTCATTGTTGCAAGTAGGAAACTGAAGTCATCCAGAGTGAGCATGGTCTGCATCTTAGTTATGGTTTCTTTTAATTTATTCTGGGAGGGAGACTTTGGAGGTGACCCTTTTCTCTTCTTTATAACTTGAACTTCATCTTCTCGTCACTGTTCGACTTCCGCTAGGTCTTCGCCATTACCTCCTTGATCTGTTGTGACGGAAGCCGTCCTTACAGATCTGCTATCTACATCCTGAACCTCTTTAGGATTCTTCATCTTCTTTGTCTTACTGGGCCCAGGTGTTTCCTTTGCATCTTCTGGGTTTTTGATGTCTAAAATGTCTATTAGATCTACTGCAACAAGGAGGTACGTCGACCATTCCTTGGTGATCTCTGCTAGGTCTTCTTCTGCCAGCTTATAATAGGACTGAAGTTGTTCCTAGTGCTCATCAGCTAGTGGAGTTAGGTATATAAAGTGGTGGTCCGCGCTGAACTTTATCATAGGTTGGAACCTTTGTAAAGTGTTCAAGTTTATGTGAGGTTCACCCCCTCTTGGTGCTTTCAATTAGTTATAATACATGTGGAAAATTAAATTCGATTTCCATTGCTTATTCATGTCGGTTGAGTACCACAATGTACTGAAATTCGCAGCTAGTGGCTCAAAGGGGTCAAGGTCCGGGAAGGTTGCACCTTCCGGTAGATACCATGCAACAAAAGTGACCAGTATTAGAGGCTAGCTAAAATGGAATTCATGCCCATGATCTTGGGCTTCTCTATAGTCAATCTCTAGCTGGTTTACTAGGTACTTCACCCCGTTCATCTGTAGTCCCTATGTGCATTTTCTTACGAGGTCAACTACAAAGCCTGATACTTGTGTAGGTTGATTCTTACATACCAGCTTTCATGCGATCAGTTGACATGCGAGGCACACTGCACTACTTTCGATAGAGGCTACCTTGTAGCCTCATGTGCCCTTCTCGACATTTCCATAATGTTCTTTAATCTTCTGTGAAAGAGTGCGGTCTGTGGTCTTTCCAGGGTAGTAATCCTGGGGATCATGGCCTTGCATGCTAAGCCCGGTGATCCTATTGATCAGTGTTGGATCAACAATTATGTGACGGTTTAACCACAGGTATCCTCCATGGTAACTTTCTAGCAACAATTTTACACAAGCATTTACCTCCTGGTGTCTGTCAAAGTGTGGTATTTTCATAACGTTGAGCAAAGTAGACTGTGTGAGGTTCATCATCCATTTTTGAGGGACGATCTTCAAAGTCTTTCTCTTAGTTCTTGTCAAGTACTTATATGGGGTGAGTATGCTGTAAACCTTACAGTCCCCCAGGTTGAAGTCACAAAACTTCAACGCTGTAACCTTGTCTTGATCTGCGCGGTAGGTCCGTACTCCTTTCGGTAGATATGCAGTGACTAGGGTGTATTCAAAGTCTCTAGGGACACTATCCTTGTTAATCACATTGCTCAGAGGGGGTATGTAAGCTGGTAGGATGGATGACACTAACTTCTTGTTGGCTATGTCATCTTTATGCTTAGTTCTCCTTTCTGTGCCGACTCAAGATGTTCCTGCTCGAGTAGTCAACGGGGAGGTTTGCACTCCTCTTGTCGATGATGCTTGGACTCCAGTGGGCATTCCTCTTTCCGACATGACTCTCTCACTCATTAAATCGACAAGGACCTCTGTGATGGATTCCTCAACTGTGGTGATCTCATCAAACATATACACTCGGAAAATATAATCGGGGCAAGATGATCTTAGATACTGCACTAGGATGAACAATCTGCTTGCAATGATCACTGTATACAATCACTAGTTTGATGGGCTTCAAATTTTTAGTTGGAAAAAGTGTTCTTCAGGCACAATGCAATGAGCTAAATAGGAAATTCGTCAACGGTCTACTTGCAACGGATATGAAGCTTCCATTATAGTATATCTGTCCGTTATGGTGAGGTCCAACGGTCTCGCAGTGATCCTTTAATGCTTTTCTATCCGTTCGGGGTGGAAGTCGAACGGGTATATTGGTCCAATGGCTAGATTGCTTCACCACGACGAAGTGCCCTATGTTGCTATTTTGATATCTTGGTGAAGTTCAATTCCTGTGATTTTTCCTTCTGTAGTGTTCCACCTGGGATCTCTCGTAACTTTTCAATCTTCACCTTTTTCTTACTTAATTTTTTAGCCTTCTTCCCGGTAGTCTTCAACTCGATCGGTCTTTTCCCATTCTGATTCCTATCTTCTCTCGACATAATCACTTTGCACTGCTGAGATTCTTTCTTCAAATCCGAGAGTAATACTCCTTCAACATATGGAATAGGTATTTTAGTCTTCTATGGTTCCTTTAATGCTCTTATAACTTCAATTTCCAAGTCCCTGGTGTCCAATAGCTTAGATATGTTCTCTTGTTCTTCCATCAAGTAGGCGATCCTTCTAGTCATAAATTCCACGAGTTATTGCTTCTTCTGTTCTAGGGCTTCCTTTTCTTCTTTTCTTCGGATCTGGTCTTTTTCAATCCAGACCTTGCCTAACAAAGCTGAAAATGGGGCATGGTCCTCAATAAATTTAATAACTTCGAATTCTTCCTTTGTTGAAGCTCCATGGGTACTCATAGCTATCTAGGTAATCCTGCCACATAGGGTTACCATTTTTCCTTTAAAAAACCCTATTTTTCTTAGTGAAGGAACCATAGCAGGCCTTCCTAGGGTTTTCCAAGTGCTTTTTGTCATAATGTTCATCCGTGTTTCCTCATCCAGAGCACAGTCAACGTCGAAGTCTCCTATTCTTACTTCGATTTTCTCCTTTTCTTTGAAGATCTCTGACAAACTGACATCTTTATGTTCATTCAGGGTTTCTTTCATTTTCAGTAACATAATCTTTGATTATTTCTAGGGTTCCTCTATAATCTTAGTCTCTTGATCTCCTTTAGGGTTTGCTTGCTCCATATTCAGCTTTTCAAGTCTAGCAATCATTCTAGGGCAATCCAGTACTTCATGGTCCATAGCCTTACAACATAGGAAACTAGGTTTTCTCCCAGGGCATTCCTTAGCAAGATGTCCTGGTCTTCTGCAACTGTAACAAAGAGTTAATCCCCTCTTTCTCTTCAATGATCCCCGACTTTTCCTGTACTATGCACTAGGATTATAATGGCTAGCCTGCAAAAATTTCTTTCTAGGATCCTGCATCCACTCGTTAGTCCAAACATTATTTCTATGCATAGGTATAACATGTCTTTCATTATTATTATCAGATCTATTCATATCAAACGTTCTTTCATCTAACAATGCCCTAGTTTTCAAGCTAGGACAAAATCTATCAAGCATACCTAAATGCATGCTTCAAAAAAAAAAATTTCCACTTATTGAGCACAAAGCTTCCGGATCTAAAACCTTTCACTATTCTTACCTTTATTAGAGCACAAAGCTTATAGATCTTACCTCTTTTCTTTAGATCTGGATTCTTTTCTTCAGCACAAAGATTCATAGGTCGAGTAGAGTACTGTGCATCAAAGCGACAGATCTACGCATAGAGTTTCCACAAGTTCAGGATGAATCTTTGCACAAAGCTTCTTCTTCCTTAGTTCCCAACAATCATAGTTTCAGGTCTCGACAATGGAACCATTTGTTGGAACAGGGGTATACCCAGGGTTCAATGCTACAACAATGCACCAACAAAACCCTAACTACCGGCCCTTTCAGCAACACCCGCGAAGAAGATGAAGTCTCACCCAAGGTAGAGGCAGGGGTGATTGCAAGACTCAGGTGTCTGCAACCTTAGCTGGGATACAGATCTGTGATTACACACTTAACAACGCACTTAGCATCAATAGTTCACCTAGAATTAACCCTTATCTCACTTCGCAGATAACACAAAGCATTGCAGTATATGCTTAGATCTAAGATGATTTAGCACTTAGCATCATACAATAGACCGGATCTGGTAGACCAAACACATAGCAACTTCATACACATCAAATCTATCATCTATACACATCTAATAAGCGCAAATCATAAGTAAATATATCTAAACATGTCATAGCACTTAGTAAGAGAGGGAAAACACATGTAAGTAACAGCACAAAGCATGACACATATTTACGTAGTTCACCCCCACCCTAGGGCTACATCCACCAACTCTTCTTCTCTATTATTGCTTGCCAATCGGTTACAAGCACAGAGCCTCAAAACCTACTCTGCGTAGGATAGGAGATCTGCATAGCTCGCTAGATCCTCCTTCACCGAGTATCTCTAAGCATAAAACCTTCTTACAATCCGTGCACTCAACACTTACAATACTCGCACTTAGCTCTGCAAGTATATCACACAGATCAACTCTTAGCACTAAGCCACTTCTCAAGTATCCTAAAAAAATGTCCCTTCTTACATAGCCTAGAATTCTACTTATACATTACAAAAAGGGGCCTAAACATGGGTAAACCCATGGGCCGACATCCCGGTCTCGTTACATTATCCCCTAAAACCCAAAAAGGACTCAAAAAGGGGGTCTAGCTTCCACGATCTCGGCTTCGCCTTGCGCTCCATCTTTAACAGGCTGTCGAAGTCCCAAAAATGGCCAAATATGACCAAGTTTTCCTCAAAACTTGGTCAAGGGCCAACACTATTCACATAGGGGTTGATGGAACCCTTAAGAGGTTGGCTAAAGGCCTTTAAGCCTACCAACTTACAGGATGCTATATGGAAGACTAGAGAATTGGGATCAATAAAAAAGACTATATTTACCCCTAGATATCCTATAAACCAAGGGGAAGAGACCAGATACCCCCCATGAACCAAGGGGGAAGAGACCAAAGACCCTCCATGAACTGAGGGGGAAGAGACCAAAAGGGGTTTGACCGAGGAAGAGGTAGAATGGATGAAACTACTAGGAGGGAATTGAGAAGGAAACATCTGCATTTTACTTGCAAAGAGACTTGGGATCCATCACACAAATGCATGGGCAAAGGCAAGGCTCACTACATTGAAGTGATTTCTGATCATGAGGAGGAGGATGGTTTCAGCCATCTACAAAACACAGAGTGATCCAGGATCTTTTCATCGTGACTTATATATAACTGTATTAAATGAGCATAAATTAAAGTGCACCATTAAAGAAGGGAAAAATTAAAAATTAAGAGACATAAGCATCAGATCTGAACACAAAAACTTGATAACGGAGCTCATCCCTGATGGACTATGTCTTTGGGTCCTACTCTCAAATGGGTAGGCTCTTTCATTAACTCAACAAAAGAATTTGACAAATACATGAATACACCTCATTCTGAAATAAAGTTGCAGAAATAATGCTCAGATAAGAAAACATACATCACCACTGGATTCATGGCATCGAATTACCCAAGAATGACTGTCTCCACGCTCTGATTCGACTCTAGCACTCCCAGGCCCAAGAAGAATTTTGTCTCGGTTTCCATGCCCTCTACAACCTGCAATTATGATAGTCTCTACCTCATAATCTATGCATGCATTCGTATAGTATAGTTGCGCCTCCCTCCTCGCTCTGGGCGAATTGTACTTTTTAAGTAATAAGTCCGGGTGGATATATCAAGTAACATTGGTGGCACATTGGTTATGGCAGAGTTGTAAAGGTGTTGGGTAAGGCAAAGGTTTTGGGGTCTAACCCACCAAACTCCATTTTGGACATTGGTTTATATACATATATATCCATTGGAATATTTGCTCTGCTAACTATAACATACCTATTATCGATACTTCTACCGACTAATAATATTGGTGTGGTCCGCCAGATTTGGCAGACCCGCCATATATTTTTTAAAACAAAATTCGTTCACGGGTCAACATTGGACATTTTAGGAATGCCATGTGTCGCTTGATGATTGGGCCACATGGAGACCATCGATAGGTACACCTGTATGCTGACGCTATTTCCCTGTAACTTCATACTAACACATGGCGTTTTCTGGGTGGTTCCAGGTGGCATCACCTGGGGGTGCCACGTGGCATTGCTTGGGGGTGTCGTGTGGCACTTTCCTATTGGACCACATGGACCCCTGAAAATCCCATTGGTGGGTGAAACATGGTAGCCCCTGGTGCTACCATGTGGCATGTTGACATCAACAACACATATGATGACATCACCCTTCCATGTCAGTTGTTGACATCAGCAATACAGATGATGATGTGTCCCCCTGCTGACTAGCCCTGTTTGATCACAACTTTGACTGCAAATATCTTTCAAACCGAGACTCTGTTTGACAAGTCGTTTGTTTCGTTAGAAAGCTTGTAACGTGCTCTTCATGATCATTCCATTTTCATTGAGTTTTGGGAACTTTAAATATTTTCCCTTTCTCTATTTGCTGGAACCATTCTCATCATTCTAAGTTGTCTTTGTGAGTTCTAGGTTATTCTTATCCTTCTCTGGATCCTTTTTGGATCACGCCTTCCCATTGAGAGATTTTTGGACCACCAAAAGCTTTCATAAATCAACTGGTAAGTGAGGGAAGAGTCCCCTCACTTTGTCCTTCTCGATCCACTTTGCCTTGCTTGGATGTGTTCCTTTTAAGCCTACTCGAAGATAATCGACATCACCCCTGCATGAAGTCTTCGTCCTCCTGTCCAGGATGATATATTCCTGTAGCTCATCCAAGTACTTAGGTGCAAACTCATCAAATGATGGTATTGAAACTTCCTCATCTTGATCCATGATCATGGGAGGCTCAAAAAGTTTCAAGTTCTCAATGTTCACAACTGACTAAATTTTCATATAAGGTGGAAGATCTAGACGAAAAGCATTGGTACCGCTTTTCTCCAAGATAGTGAAGGGTCCATAACGAATGGGCTTGAGTTTCTTGCCTTCACCCTTCAATCTCTCCTTGATGATGTGAAGCCATACCCAATCTCCAACCTGGAACTACTGATCAACCCTGTGCTTGTTATGCCGAGCCTTATATTGTGCTCAACTTTTCTCTAATTGTTCCCTGATTGCCTGGTGTATCTGTTGAATCCTCTGGATGAACTTGCATGATCTTTCCTCTATTTTTTCTTCATTTACATCGACATCTCTCCCATACATCAAGTCCAAAGGAACCTTTGGCAGGTACCCAAAACATGTCTCAAAAGGTGAACTCTGAGTGGATGAATCTAAATCTCGGTTGTACGCATGTTGTATATAGGGTATCTGTTCATCCCATACCTTGGGACGCTTGTTGCATTAGCCTCGAAGAAAAAGTACCACTGTTCGATTTACCACCTCTGTCTGTGGATGGAAAGCAATGCTCCTTTTCAATTTGGTGTCCAGCATTATCCACAAGCTAGTCCAAAAGTCCCCAAGGAATCGAGTATCTCGATCCAAGATGATAGATGTGGGTAATCCAAAGTGAATGCAAGCATGTTGAAAGAAGAGGTTAGTAGTGTTCTCAGCAGTGATATGTTTTTTATAAGTCATCGAAATACACATCTTGCTGAACCTATCCACTACAACATACAAATAATCATGACCCCTTTGGTCATGGATAAACCCCCTACAAAATCCAAGGATATACTTTCCCATTGATGGGATGGAACAAGAAGTGGTGAGTATAGCCCCAATTTTCTATTAGTGGGCTTACAAGTAGAACACATCACACACCCCTTTACATGTTTAGTTACAATTTCTTTCATTTGAGGCTAGTAACAAAACCTTTGCAAATGAGCCATAGTTTTTCCTACCCCAAAATTCCTAGACATAAGAGAAGTATGAGCTTCTCGTATTACATGGACTCGTTCACTTGTAGGAATACATAGCTTTCCAAGATGGTAAAGTAACTTTCTATGCAAAAAATAGTTCTCTACATGTGCACCAAGGGTTAGCTTCATATATACTTCTTTAAAATCTTCATCGATGACATATTGTTCTATATATCTATCATGAGATAAAGAAGCATTCTTTAAAATAATAGAAGCAACAATAGGAGGTCTAGAAAGCATAACAACTACCTTGTTACTTGTACCCTTTTTGTACTTGATTACCAAGTGAAACTGTTGTAGAAAACCCATCCACCTGTAGTGCCAAGATTGTTGCAATTTGGTCTGTGCTTGAAGATATTTAAGGGCTGTTTTTCTGTATGTATGATGGTTTCCTTCCCTAACAAGTAGTGCTTCCATTTCTTTACACTTTGGACTAATGCATAAAACTCTTTATCATATGTAGGATAGTTAACAACAACTTGGTTAAAAGTTTCAGAGTGATAATAGATATGCTTATGATATTGCATTAGTACCGCACCCATGGCGTACCCACTGGCATCTGTCTCGATATCAAAAGGTTGTTGAAGATTCAGCAGTGCTAATACTAGTTCGGTATTGATCTTCCCCTTCAAAGTGTCGAAAGATTTTTGTTGTTTTCCTTCCCACTGAAAAGTGTTCTTCACACCGGTTAAGGCATGCAGAGGAGTTGTTATGAAGGAGAATTTGGGAATGAATATCCTCCAATACTGGACTGCACCTAAGAAGCTTCGAACTTCAGTTACACTTTTTGGCTCAGGCCAATTTACAATTACATCAACTTTGGAAGGGTCAATTTTCAATTGTCCTCCTCCTACAATATGACCTAAATATACAAGTGTGGTCTTGCCAAATTCACATTTAGACAATTTTACATACAACTTTTCCATTTGAAAAGTATCCAATACTTGCTTTACATGCCTCACATGCTCATCCCAAGTCCTGCTAAAAACAAGAATGCCATCTAAATATACAATCACAAAGTCATCTATTTAAGGCCTGAATACATCATTCATCACACACATGAAATTTGTCAGAGCATTACAAAGCCCAAACTGTTACACCTCAATATTGCTCACTTCGATAAGTGTCGTAAGTGTCGCGTGATCCTCTCAACTGTCGCAAGTGTCGCATGTCATTCACAAGTGTCGCAAACATCAAACAAAGCATACTGCCATGATGACGACACCAAGGAGACATATAGAATAACTCAGACACTTGATTTGGAGGAAGGAGGATGATTAACTGAAGTCAAGGAACTTTTATCACCTGAGAGGAGCTCTTTAACAAAGGTTTTGAAGGTGAGTGCTCATCTGTATCTGCCTTAGGAGTGCTGGTGCTCCCCTATAAGGTCTTAGGGAGCATTATAACGCTCAACTTCCCCTCTAAAGGAGAGCTATACATCTTTGGAGTGATAGCGCTCCCCTTAAGCTTCCTAGGGAGCGCTATAGCGCCTTGATGCCCCTTTTGAGGGAGAGTTGTCTAATCTGGGCAGTGGTTGGCCCGTTGAGGAGAATAAGGGAAAGATATTTCAAGTTTGGAAGGCAATTGCATTCGAATTCTTGGTTCAATCAGAAGATCCTTGATCTAAGGAGGGAATTCCTCAACTTACCCTAAAGATACCTCAAGAGGTTAAGCCTCTCTTGACCTATATAAGCAGGCTCTATGATGGTGAGAAGAGGAAAGGATTGCTAGCATGAAACCTATGATCTCATAGGAAACACACAGTCAGCTAAAGGAGAGTGATCAGTGAAGCTGTTATCATCCAAGTCATGGATCTTTTGAGCAAGGGTTAGACGAAGGGGACTTGACGAAGCTGTCACATTCGCATCTATGATTGTAAGTATTGTTGTCGTTATTCTCATTAATATGACATGCTTGGCCTGTTTCTTTCTAGTTCGTGTCTGATTTTACATGAACTTATCATTGATAGATAGATCTGTTTTCAAGCTAATATCAATAGAGTAGGATGTGGTTGCACTTTTTTTGTCTACGGGACTCATCGAGGAACAAAAGTTTGGAGCTTGACTCGGAGCGTGCAGGGACAAACGTCGATTAAAAGTTACTTTTGTTCTCCTTCCTCCTCATGCATTAGTTTGTATAGATTTGAAAGGAAGTCAGTGTCCATGTTAAGCACTTTCTGTCTTAGAGTTTAGGGTCTAGCTCTTTGAGGCAATCTACCTGTCTGCAGGGAGATTTTCCTACAACAGAAACTGGCGACTCCACTGGGCTAGTTATGCACCCCTGTTTGAGTAAAGAACAGTTATAAAATAAACGCCAATTAAAAATTATTTAGAACATTTTATTTTCTAGGATCCTCCACCAAAAGTAGATTAGGCTTAGTACTTTGGATTAGGCTGTGAGCATAACTCTCGAAAGTTTCCAAAACAAACATAAGCATCCTGAGTTAGGGAGAGTCAAATCCAATTATCGTATAAGTCTGCCTGGGATCCCCCTCTCACACAGGGGTTACGCACGAGGTCGCATTCGGGTGAGATACAGAGATTATCCCTCCGTGGTTTAACTGATTGTGGTGGTCAGATCGTATTATGGGGATCGCTTAAAGGTAAATCCACAATTACTACGTGGAAGCCTTTTAGTTGATTTCGGGCTAGATACCCTGCCCGTACGTTTGGATTGGACTGTCGACTATTCCCGCCCAGGGGCTGACTGCGAATTGGTAACCTTACTAGCCATAATCTTTAGGGTCTTACACAAGGTGACAGTGAAGGGAAGTCTCACTATACCTAGAGCAGACATTGGTCAAACTCACTCGGGCTCCTTGGAGGGTAAATCCACAATTACTGCATGGAAGCTTGCACCAAGGCGTAAGTCCGTTAAGTAGGTCTCCATTGTAACTGTTCCACCATATCCCCGCCCCTTCTTGACATGATCACACGATGTTGGATTTCATCACCAACTAGTACGGTCATCGAGAGAAGGCCCTGTTTGCTTGGTTATGATTCTTAGATTTTATTAGTGTATGTTGTTTCTTTTCGGTAGTTGGCCATAGATCTTTTTCGCCGACTCTTTTTCGCCAACATCGACCCTCCATGCCATTCACGGAGGCTACAGGGACTTCCTCCAGAAAATATGGAAGGGAGCACCCCTTTACCCCCTCATTCTATGGAGGAATCTCCTCAACAGAGCGAGGTTCAAGATACCACAACTTCCCAAGAAGAAGTTCCCACTCCTCTGGAGAATTTTTGAATTGTTTTAGAGTCTCCAGAATCTTTCCGCATTCTGGAGGGATATGAACGACGTGTTCTCCAACTGAATTCAGTTGGTGAATTTGTCGTCGTCAATCCTTCTGACATTCCGGTTGGGTCTCGTCAAAACCCTTTAGCCGATGACCCCTTTTGGACCGCAGACATTGTTCAAAGTCCATCGCGCATGGTGCGGGATCTTTATGGAACAGGGATGGGTGTTGACGCACCTATCACCTACACCGTACCCCTAAACCATTTTACCGGTGCTACCGCCTTTACGGCCACACCATCCATTGGTCTGAACACATCATTCGTTGGCCCAAGGTCTACTTTCCCTCTCCAGACGGCTCATTCTACAATGGTCCCTCACATTTCGACCATTCCCGCCGGTAACGCGGTGGTTAGCCAAGATGCTATTGGCACACCCGTAACACCAAGACCTACATCATCACTCCCTTTTGGGTACAAAGCACTGAATTTTTCCGCTGCCACTACTACCCAAGTTATGCCGGGAAGTTCCATACCTATCCAACAACCCAGAGGGACCAGTCTTGGTGGTCTTAACCCATTTGGCAGTACCGGTCAGTCATTTATGTCTGGTTCTCAAATTCTGGGAACTCTACCTCAAGCTGGGGGGCATCCTCCCACCGGAGGACAACTTCCATTTGGGGGGCACCCTCATGCTGGGGGGCAGCCTCAATCTGGAGCCCACCATCAACCGTATGGAAAAAATGTGTCTGCCACACCTAATCCGTGGAATATCCCTTTTCCAGGAAATTCACAATTCTTGGCGGGACACAATTCTCAAGCTCCACAACAACCCCCTTTTGGAAAAACCCCAAATCCGGCTTATAATCCTCAAAACCCATCCGGTTATCCTCCACTTGCACATACTTCACAAAACACCTCAAATCTTGTGTACCCTGGTCAACACCAACCTCATACAAGAGGGCCCACTAGTTACAATTATCTGCATAACCCAGTGTATGGCCCTACTGGTGTCCCCATGCCACACCAACATTACCCACAGGTTAACCGACAACTACCTTTTATAGCAACCCTGGACCTTCCAGACTTGTCTCGGTTAACGAATGATTTTATTTATCATTCTCCGGTTTGGCCAGCTATTCCAGCTAAAATTCCTTCTGATATCCCAAAATTCGACGGAAAGTCCGGAGAAGACCCAAACAACCACGTGATGACTTTCCATTTGTGGTGTTCATCCAACTCCCTCATGGACGATTCTATACGTTTGTGTATTTTCCAATGAATGCTTATGGGCTCTACAGCAAAATGGTATATTGAACTACCACGTGCCTCTTTTCACGACTTCAACTCCCTCGCCATGTCCTTCCTCACACACGTCCAACTACCCATTCGATACGAGACGGGTACTGAACTATTGACCTCCCTTCGTCAGACAACCTCCGTACATATCTTCGATCATATTCATGAATGGAGACGATGACAAAGGCTAATTAAAGCGGTCATTCCTGACCAATTGTTAGTGGAATGGTTCACTAAATCATTGTTACCCCAGATCGCTCGTGATGTTGCCATGGGTGGTGTGGTCACTGAGGAAGAAGCTATTGCTCGAGCTCAGTACTTAGACTTAGTCTAGTCACAATCTGGTACTCTGTACAAGTTGATACCGAATGCTACCCATGCCACTAATGATCCATCCAAACCATCATCTGCCTCGCACGCGGATGGAGTTATTGGCTCTGTCAAAACCCAATCTAATTCCCAGTCGACTGGAACAACTCAGCGTCCCGCTTCGACGACTACTCCTAGTCTGACTGCACCCTCTTCTACCCCCCCTCAAACTCAGGTCTTTGAGGTGAATGCGGTCCAATCAACCCCTTCACAATAAATTGGGGGCAAGAAGAAAGCGAGAAATAAACCAAAGAAAAACAATAACAATGAACAACCAAAAAATCAACCACAAACTCCTGTTGCCGGAAAACAACCACAACGAAAACCGAAATTCCCATGTCTCATTTGTGGTGACGATCACTACACTCGAGACTGTCCACATTGTGATGAAGTGGCCAAGCTTTTCAAGGGAAATTCACAACCCGTTGTGCTTACTCAGCCTTTTCCACAGCAGCAATCTTTGGTTGCCCAAAACCCCACCGCAGGGGGTAGTTCCAACCAACCCCATGATGAGGCCTCGACAAGTGCCCACATTTACATGTTTAACGAGGTTAACCTGACCACTCGCTCTGCAACATATGACATGCCAGTTAAACCTGATAAGCTGAAGACTACTAATGGTTCCATACCGAACCCGTTACCATCTTCCGTTAGTCCTCCATCTGCCAGCCCTCCATCCAGGCCACTTTAGATTGAGAAACCTTCATTTGACTCCATATTATGCCCTCCTAAGAGAACCATCCAGAAATCGACCTTCAATCCTAATTCACGGGCTGCCCAAAACTACAACGTTGTAGAAGATTTAGCCCAAGCACCGTGTGCCATGTCTGCCTTGGAAGTTCTACAGCACTGCCCCAACCAACGTAGAACACTCTTAGCTGCTATCGGCGCTTTCGATCCAAAGTCATCAAATAACCTCACGTTTAACCTGGATGATCACCAACCACGACTCTCCCACCAACTAGCTTTCCAAATCGATGTTGTTGTTCACAATCAACAAATCCACCGAACTATCTTGGATGAGGGAGCCTCTACCTGTGTCATGTATTTATCTTGTTGGAAAGTCTTAAAATTACATGCCCTTAACAAATCCCCTACGATGTTACGCGCTTTCGATGGACGAGGTTTTCATCCTCACATATTATTACAATCCTTGGTCGTTCAGTTGGGTAGCAAAACTGTTACCGTTGATGTTGAGGTGGTCGATGCCCCCCTCGATTACAACCTGTTACTCGGAAGAAGTTGGTTCTACGTCATGACTACTGTCGCCTCGTCGGTGTTTCGATGTGTACAATTCCCCCATCAAGGCAAAATTGTCACTGTCGATCAACTCAATTTATGTACACCCGACGCTTGCATCCCTGTCACCAACAACATTCCTTTTTTGGGAGACCACCCAGTTACGTATGAAAGCATTGGTGTTGGCTTGTTGAAAGATTCTAGCCTCATGGGTACTTTCCCTACACCACTTCCACCTACCGCGCGTCATATTGCCGCCGTCAATATGATCTCGACTATGCCTTATCAATCCTTGGAATAATCTGATCCTTGGATTGAACCTAGTCCTCTGGAATTTGATGTGCTCAGTGACACTATGCCACTTAGCCCAACTGAGGCCGCATACGTAGCTATTCAATCTGCCTCTCCCTCTCCAAACAACCCACATTTATTGGAACTTGATTCCTACTCGATGCCCTCATGGTTGGATTCCCTATCATCTGTCGTCGATTACATTTCCCAAATTTTCCCTTCTGACGAATCTATTATGGAAATGCTTAGCATTGACGATCTACCTTGGGATGATAACCATCATCGATCCTCTTTTCTTCCACCTTTGGAAGAAATTCACCAAGACATACACTTTGTCTTCCCTCCCGATGTTACCGATGCTCCGCAGTATCCTATCCTCACACAAGATACTCTTTCTGAGGGGAATATGGGTAACATCTCTACTACGATCGTGATTGATATTTCGATCAAAGAAGGTATCGTGGAAAACATTAACCTTGGTGCTAATTGCACACCCAAAGAAGTGGTCTCTTACACTGCTTTGTTTAAATAATTATGTGATGTCTTCGCATGGAGCTACGAGGAAATGCCAGGGATTGACCCTTCAATCGTCATGCATGAAATCAAGACTTACCCTGATGCGAAACCTGTTCGACAAAAGCTTCACCCGGTTCATCCAAAGAAAATCACAGCTATAAAGGCAGAAGTTGAGAAACTTCTAAAATCTGGCTTTATCTACCCCATCCCTTTGACAAAATGGGTCTCCAACCTTGTTCTGGTTGCCAAAAAACAAGGGACCATCCGTGTTTGTGTTGACTATCGAGATCTCAACAAAGCTTGTCCCAAGGACAACTACCCTACGCCCTTCATCAACCAAATCATCGATAATTGCGTAGGGAGCGTAATCTTCTCTTTCATGGATGGATTTTCTAGGTATAACCAGATTGAAATCTTACCTGCTGATCAACATAAAATAGCCTTTATCTTCCCATGGGGTACTTTCACCTATCGAAAGCTACCTTTTGGCCTTAAAAATGCTGGTGCTACTTTCCAGCGGGCCATGTTGTACACTTTCCATGATATCAAGCATATCGCAGAGCCTTACCTTGACGATCTACCCGCCCACTCATCCAATCAATCCGATCACATTGATCACTTACAGGAGATTTTTCTTCAATGTTGATTCTACCGTATTCTCTTGAACCCACATAAGTGCATTTTTGCTATCGAATCTAGTCGACTCCTCGGTTTCATTGTCTCCAAAGATGGGATCAGGGTGGATCCCTTAAAGATTAAGGCCATTCTAGCCTTACCCCCACCTACCAATTTAACCCAACTCCAAAGTTTGCAAAGCAAAGAAAACTTCCTTCACCGTTTCATCTGCAACTACACCGAAATAACTAAAGGATTCATGCGGTTACTACAGAAAAACACCCCTTTCATCTGGGATGATACCGCCCAACGGTCATTTGATGCTCTCATGCACGCCTTGACCCATGCACCTTTGTTGCACCCTCCAGAGTATACAAAGGACTATATCCTTTACTTGGCCGCCTCCACTTCCACTATCGCGATGGTGTTAGTTCAAGAGGACCCCAACGGTGAAGAACATGTGATTTATTACCTGAGCAAGAGTCTATCTGGACCCGAACTCCAATATTCACATGTAGAAAAAATGGCCCTGGAAGCCATCATCATTGTCCAGAGATTCTGCCATTACATCTTATTACGCACCACCACGGTGATCGCAGACTCCAACCCCATGTACCACGTCTTGACACGTCAAGTACTTGGGGGCAAATATTCCAAATGGATCGTCATCCTTCAGGAATTCGATCTTGAATTTATGAAGTCCAAAGCCAAAAAGTCCCTGGTGTTTGCAGAGCTCCTCTGTTCTCTCCCTCGTGCCAATGAAGACATCGAACTTAGATATTCTCTCCCCGATGAATCTCTTTTCCTCGTCAGCACCTATGATCCTTGGTATGGAGACATTCTCCTTTACCTTCAAACCCAACTTTTTCAACCTAACATTTCTCGCGAAGAGCGTCGACGTATTCGCCACCATTCTCGTCGTTATCTCATCATCGGCGACACTTTGTATCGCCATGGGATTGACACCATCCTTCGATGATGTCTGGTTCATGAGGAGGCTGAACGCATTCTGAATGATTGTCACCTTGGCTCCTGTGGCGGTCACCTTTCTGGACTGGCCACAACCCAAAAAATCCTACATGCCGGCTACTTTTGGCCCTCGATTTTCAAAGATTGTATCGAGGCAGTCAAAAAATTCCCACCCTACCAAGTCTTTAACAAGAAGGCACGCACCCACCCTACTGCGTTGCACCCCATTATCACCATCGACCCCTTTTCCAAGTGGGGTATCAATTTCATGCAGTGTAAGCCTACCTCATCCGGGGGGCACGGTTATATAATCGTCGTCGTCGACTACTTCACCAAATGGGCTGAGGCTATGCCTACCTTCTTGAACGATGGTCATACCGCATCTCTGTTCCTTTTCAACCATATCATAACTCGTTTCGGTGTACCACGTTCCATTATCATTGATCATGGTGCACACTTCAAGAACCAGATGATGAGCGAACTGCATGTCAAATTGGGTTTTCGCCATGAAAACTCATCCCCTTACTACCCTCAGGCCAACGGACAAGTTGAGGCCATCAACAAAGTCTTAAAAACCATGATCCAATGCATGGTAGGGGCAAACAAGACATCTTGGCATCTACAACTTTTCTTCGCTCTCTGGGCTTATCGCACTTCTGTGAAAACCTCAACTGGATTTACTCCTTTCCAGTTGGTGTATGGCATCGAAGTCGTTCTACCGATCGAGTGTGAGATTCCATCACTGAAACTCAAAGTAGAAATCCTACCCCATACTTCTGCTAAAGAAGAACGCTTCTTGTACTTATCCAAGATGGACGAAACATGTCGTGATGCTGCTCTCGTTAATGAGGCACATCAAAAATGAATCAAGAGTCAATACAACAAATCCATCCACCCTCGGACTTTTGCAGAAGGAGACTTAGTCCTCATTTATGACCAAGCTCACGATAAATTGGGGACAGGTAAGTTAGAACCTCTATGGCACGGTCCTTACATCGTGAAGCGTGTTCTACACAGAGGTGCCTATGAATTAGTAGATCATGATGGAATTTCCCTAGGAGAGCCCCGAAACGGGCTTTACCTTAAAAAGTACTATGCTTAGATTACAAAGCGTGTGTACTTTGTACATTATTGTATTTTAGTTTGGTGTGTCTATTTCTTTCGTGTGCTCAAGTCTTTACCATTGCCACTCATGACTGTGCTTGTGTTTTCATGCGCAGATGATGTCTTCCTTTCCTATCTTTTTCGGGTTTGCGGATGGTGCTAATCGACATACCCGGAACATTGCTTCGACAGCATGGGTTATTTACCAATTTGATGAGGTGGTGAGTTTAGGAGGTATCTGCTTAGGACCAACAACCAACAACATGGCAGAATGTCACGTTGTCATCGGACTATTGACCCAAGCCTCCTCCCTAGGTATCTCTCGCATCATTGTTTACTTAGACTCCCAACTCATGGTCTATCAACTCAACCGTATCTACGCTATCCGTAGTCCTATCCTGCTACGTCTCCACCTACAAGTTCATCGTCTTGAACGAATGTTTGATTACATTGAATATAGACACATTCCAAGAGAACTCAACAGTGTTTCGGATTCGTTAGCTAATTACATCATGGATCAATATCTTGCCCACATATAAGATTTAAGGAAAGAGAAATTGTACATCACATGTAAATTAAAACACATCACAGACATCATCATGTACAAATCATTTGGCACTGTAAAAACTCANGATTACATCAAAAAAGTATGTAGAAGAGCAAAATGTTGGGTCTTTAAACCCATACAACATCGCCTGACAAGGCATACAAGAATACGATCGCTAGAGAGACTCTAATCTCCCTGCGCTACATTGTGCTGAGAGTAACACATCACTGCACGCACTACGTGTCTCAATAGGGAATTGACATTCTCCGGCACTCCCACAGTGTGCCTCTGCAGATGTAAAGGCACTTCTCCCCTCCGTAGAGGAGGAATGCCCATCGTGAGTCTTTGGAGGTTTCTTTCAACCTCTCGGAGACCTATCACGAGTACTCCCAGATCTGCTACAACAGGAGCACCCCCATGACATCCTGGTATCAGTATATCGGTCGGGCGCATTGCTCCCTTATCTGCATGTTGAAAACAATACATCTTTTAAAAACTCTTCTATATACCCCCCAAAAAAATACATATACATTAAAAACTTAAAAAAAAAAAACTAGACAAGATATGGCTCAGTCTCTTACTTGACACATCCCAGTCTTCCCCCGTAGGTAAAATCAAATCCATTCTCCCGCGGAAATCTACCTCAGCATACGGTAAGTATTCTATCCAAAGATATTGTTGTCTCAGCCAAGCAAAGAAATCGTCAGTGAAACGGAACTCTGACTCCGCTACTAGCCTCGGAGACAGACTAGTCCACCTCTCCATCCTTGGTTCGTCCACTGGTCACACTGCCAGTGCTATCTGAGGCTGCATCTAGGGGATGCGCTCTAGAAAAAATGAGACCAGAAAAGAGATGTAACCAAACTGTTTATGTCCCATCCTGCACCGTGAAACCTGTTCCTTCACATTTCGAAGGAACCCTGCACTCCAGTTGAACAGTGTTGGTTCCAAACACTGGACACCATAAGCCACCTACGATCTTGATTCTAGATGCGCGCTAGTACTTCCTGTCACACTCGTGATGGAAAACAAAATGGACCGGAGGGGTAGCTCTCGAATATCCTTGATAGGGATTCTACCCCCTACCAGTCTTGCTCCTGGAACGCAGTGATGTGCCAGATACATGCCCACTTGTTCAGGTAGTGCCCTCTGCCCGGAAAATGATATGGGAACCCCTCTTTTTGAGAGGCCAGTTAGGAAATACACGTCTTCTAACTCGATGGTTAGAAGTTGTGTGCCAATCTGGAATCCTTGCTCTGCAACATCCCATAGGCCGATCATGTGCTCAAGCAACAAAATCTCCTTCTTCATTTTTTGCAATTTGAAGAATTTTAGTAAGCCACAAGCTCGCAATGCATCCCATGTGCGAGGACTCCTCAAGGCATCCAAGTCATCAATCTCATGTTCTCGTTCTTTCCACTCGATCATGGTCACCGAAGTCACCTACAAAACAAAAAGAATAAAGAATTCCATTATTTCAATGTTTTGGCAATTTCGGCAATTTTCAAAAGCAATCTTAAAAACATGAAAGCTAATGCCCACATTATTTAAAGAGACCACACCCTCTTTTACAATCATCACGCCCTCTCTTAGCCATTCAATGTTCATCACACAACAATAAAAACATTTTAAAATGAAAACGACTTCTTTATGGCTGCGTGGGCATATGTTGGGATTTTTCATAGTTTCTTTGCCAAAAACGACCCATCCACTTAGGTATTGAGGTGTTGTCATCTTATCCATCACCTTATAAAAACTTTTTGCAAAAAGAATCCCCTTTTTCCATCGTTTTTAGTGGAGGCCGATTTGGTCCTTTTTGGGGCAACTTAGGGCTTCATTTTTGAATCAAATGTTGCTATGAAAATGAATATTAAACCATGTAATTCAAAGAAGGGGAGATGAAGATCTACCTGGTCCAAACAACAAGAGAAACGGTCAACCGTAGCTCCGGTATTAAGCGAAACAAGACCCACCTCCGAAATGAGAATCTCCACTACTCCAAAATCCTTGTGCAAAATGAAATGGTAAATGGAATTTTCATTGTATTGCTATTTATAAATTTCCATTTTTTATAAGGTATAGTCATTTTTGGGTTTCTCTAACAACATAATGGATTCACTAAACCCCTAGTTTGTAGTTTTGACATCGCAGGTTTCCTGGCAGTTCCGATGGGTTATTTATCTTGTCGCACTCATGAGCATAGTCTTGGTTTGTTCTCAAGCTCGAGAATATGAGAATGCGTTGGGTAAAATTTTATCTCTTTTTCAGACCCGCATGGACACACAAAAAAGGAACCCCCCTGGAGTCATCTTTAAACCCTTTTCAGACTCTCTAAATATGAAAAGATTGTCGAGTGACCTTGCTTCCTTTCACACTCGTTAAAAGGTTAGAAATGGGGTCTTTCAAGCGATAGTTTATCTCTTTTTCGATCTCGTTAGACTACTGTATGAAAAAGGAACTGAGAGAGTTCTCTTTTAAGTGTTTTTCCAAACTCTATAATCCTGAAAAACCTTCGAGTTTTCTGTCTTTGGACTCATTAAAGCACACATCGACAGGCCCATACGGGATCAAACCCTTACTTCTTCCAGTTCGATAAACAAAGGAAGAGGAACTTACCAAAGGTGAGTTATATCGAGCATGTGTTATCCTCCTCGAGCTCATTAAATCAAAAAGAGGTACTCGTCTATCTGGATGGGGGGGAAATTGAAAGAAGCAAGCCAAGCAGTCTCTTGAGAACATTATCAAGCAATTCTTAGAGTCTCCCTTGAACACGACACTTTGTCATATGCACGCATTATAACCCGCTGAACCTCTGCACTGAGCCAATTCTTTGAGTTTCTTTCAATCCTTTGGGTCACCCGACGCAAGTCACAACATCCACTGCATCATCAAGTTTTGGTCCATGTCATGTTTCTGTTGTTGTGCCTCAGTGTTCAAGGGAAGTATCCGCCTCTAGAGTCAACCATCCCAAGTATCTTGCCTCAGAAACTATGTTAGTCCATGTCCTTTTGATCCACCAATTACATCTCTATGTTTGTTTCATGTCGTTGATGGGGGATACATCAAGGCCCTCCTTCGACGAGCTTATTCCTGTCGACCTCAGCACATTATCCGAGAATTAGGCTTAGAAACCAGTTAGTACTTTGGGACCTGCATGCCTCAATGGCAGGCCTCCTCACATTTTACAGTAGGTTTACATCATTGACCTCTGATCGGATGATTCCATGGATGTTCGACTCCGGCTCATCTATTCACATTCGTTGGAATGTACTAGGGTACCTTGGGAATCATTGACATTAATGGTGATCTCCCTCGCACTTGTTAACGGTTTACATCATTGACCGGTAATCAAGTGGTTTCTGCCATGTTTGACATCAGGACATCTATTCACATGGTTAGAAACATACCACATTGGGATTGGTAAGAAGACCATGGGCTGAGTGGTCACTTTGATATATACTTTTCCCAGGTTGCGAAGGAGTTTCTCTTGGACGAATGATGCATACACTGTTACATAGATCCACTTTGTATTGGTCGTGGCTATGTCTTGTCACCTCGTAGATCCACTGTGTATTCTTCATGGCTATGATCAGTCCAGGTCATCAGAGTATAGATCCACATTGTATTCCCGGTGGCTATACATTTTTATCAATACAATTAAGGATCCGCATTGTATTTTATGGCGGCCATATCTTGCAAGCCTTGATCACCCAAGCATAGGTATGCATGCCTTGGGTTTTGAAATATGTCATGATATTTGTTGGATGTTTGTGTGCAGTTTCCGCCAGGTTCTCCGAGTCTATACCCTTGCTTGAAAGTCTACAAAGTACTTCATTTATCAGTTCACATATTCTAACTTCATACTTTGGGGGCCAATCTGTTACACCTCAATATTGATCACTTCGATAAGTGTCATAAGTGTCGCGTGATCCTTTCAATTGTCGCAAGTGTCGCATGTCATTCACAAGTGTTGCAAACATCAAACAAAGCATACTGCCATGATGATGACACCAAGGAGACATCTAGAATAAATCAGACACTTGATTTGGAGGAAGGAGGATGATTAACTGAAGTCAATGAACTCTTATCACCTGAGAGGAGCTCTTTAACAAAGGTTTTGAAGGTGAGTGCTCCTCTGTATCTTCCTTAGGAGTACTAGCGCTCCTCTATAAGGTCTTAGGGAGCGTTATAACACTCAACTGCCCCTCTGAAGGAGCGCTATCCATCTTTGGAGCGCTGGTGCTCCCCTTAAGCTTCCTAGGGAGAGCTATAGCACCCTGATGCCCCTTTTGAGGGAGAGTTGTCTAATCTGGGCAATGGTTAGCCCATTGAAAAGAATAAGGGAAAGATCTTTCAAGTTTGGAAGGCAGTTGCATTTGAATTCTTGGTTCAATCAGAAGATCCTTGATCTAAGGAGGGAATTACTCAACTTACCCTAAAGAGACCTCAAGAGGTTAAGCCTCTCTTGACCTATATAAGAAGGCTCTATGATGGTGAGAAGAAGGAAGGATTGCTAGCATGAAACCTATGATCTCATAGGAAACACACAGTTAGCTAAAGGAGAGTGATCAGTGAAGTTGTTATCATCCAGGTTGTGGATCTTTAGAGCAAGGGTTAGATGAAGGGGACTTGACGAAGCTGTCGCATTCGCATCTATGATTGTAAGTATTGTTGTCGTTATTCTCATTAATATGACACGCTTGGCCTGTTTCTTTCTAGTTCGTGTATGATTTTACATGAACTTATCGTTTATAGATAGATCTGTTTTAAAGTTAATATCAATAGAGTAGGAAGTGGTTGTACTTTGTTTGTCTACAGGACTCATCGAGGAGAGAAAGTTTGGAGCTCGACTCAGAGCGTGCAGGGACAAACGTCAATTAAAAGGTACTTATGTTCTCCTTCCTCCTCATGCATTAGTTTGTATAGATTTGAAAGGAAGTCAGTGTCCACGTTAAGCACTTTCTGTCTTAGAGTTTAGGGTCTAGCTCTTTGAGGCAATCTACCTGTCCACAGGGAGATTTTCCTACAACAGAAACGACATAACCAACCACTCAAACAATCCCTGTTTGGTTTTAAAGGAAATTTTCCACTGTGCAAATCCAACTTAGTGAAATAGACAATATTCTTCAATTGATGAAGTAAATCATCTATGCAAGGAAGAGGGTATCGATTTTTCACCGTGATTTTATTTAAGGCCCGATAATCGACACACATTCGCCATGTGCCATATTTTTTTGGCACCATCACAATCGAAGAACCACAAGGAGATGAGTTGGGCCTGATGAACCCTTGATCCAATAAGCCATGTACCTACTTCTTGATCTTTGTCATCTTCACAGCTAACATCATGTACATGCCCACATTAGGAAGAGGAGAATATTGTTGAAGATGTATCTCATGTTGGATTTCCCTCTTAGGAGGTAATCCATCTGGTTCCTGAAAAATATCATCATACTTAGAAACAATATCAATTAATTCCTTT
>ML826417.1:24802-39185 GCA_009831015.1 Picea engelmannii | reverse complement strand
AAGAACAAGATCACTGAGAAATACACATTCACAAGAGACACAACATTTATCCTGGGAAACCCTCTAGGGGAAGAAAACCCAGCAAAAACTTCCTTATCATAAATAGCTTATACAATGTTCAAGAGATACCTCAAACCAATACAGATCGTCCTCCCCAAGAGATGTGCCACTCTTCTTCTCCTCTCTCTAACTGGTAATTGCAGCTTGACTCATAAGATAATGAGCAAGTGAGTTGTTGTGTTAGAAGTGAGGTGCTAGCCTCCTATATATACAAGACTGGCATGTGTGAAAGGGTTTCACTGGCAGGGCCAACCTCTCACTCTGGGTGGGTAAACCCACCTTTAATTAATTATGGGTCTTCAATAATAACTGTTGGGGCTGACTTCTTATTCTGCCCATTATAATTGTCTGATGACCAATCCACAAAAGGGGATTTGGTCCTAATACAATTACCGACATGATTAATCCACAATGGGGATTAATCCTAATAATAAAATAACAATAACAATAACAATTATTTTCCCAGTTACATTATTTCAACACACTTGACCATTTCTAACATGCGATAAAAGAGCATGTGAAAAATTTTCTCCTGTTCATCACGCTTGTCCTCTTCTGCCATTTTCTTCCTTCTGGATACATGACCAATTTCGGGATTGAAAGTATTAAGAGTTCCTTCAACTTGCTAATGCTTGTCCCTAGTAAGAATTCACACTCAACAATTCAAGTCAAAGACGACTGCTCTGATACCAACATGATCCGAGATATTTTCATTGTGACTTATAAATAATTGTATTAAATGAGCATAAATTAAAGTGCACCATTAAAGAAAAGAAAACTTAAAAATTAAGAGATATAAGCATTAGATCTGAACACAAAAAATTGATAACGGATTTTTCCCCCAATGGCCTATGTCTCTGGGTCCTGCTCTCAAATGGATAGGCTCTTTCATTAACTCAGCAAAATAATTTGGCAAATACATGAATATACCTCATTCTAAAATCAAGCTCCAGAAATAATGCTCAAATCAGAAAACAGACATTACCACTGGATTCGTGGTGTTGAATTACCCAAGAATGATTGTCTCCATGCTCTGATCCGACTCTAGCACTCCTAGGCCCAAGAGGAATTTTGTCTCGATTTTTGTGCTCTCTACAACCTACAATTATGACAGGCTCTGCCTCATAATCTGTGCCTGCAATCGTACGGGATGGTCATGCCTCCCTCCTTGCTCTAGGAGGATTGTAATTTTTAAATAATAAATCTGAGTGGAGATATCAAGTAGCATCGATGGTGTGTTGGTTATGGTGGAGTTGTAAAGGCATTGGGTAAGGCAGGGGTTCTAGGGTCGAACCCACTGGACTCCATTTTGGACATTGGTTTATATACATATATATCCATTGGAATATTCTCTCTGCTAACTATAGCATACCTGCTATCGATATTTCTATCGACTGATAATATTGGCATGGTCCACTAGATTTGGCGGACCCGCCATATATTTTTTAAAACAAAATTCGTTCACGGGTCAACATTGAACACTTTCGGGATGCCACGTGTCGCCCAATGATTGGCCCACATGGTGCTCATTGATAGGTACACTTGTATGATGATGTCGATGCCCTATCACTCTATATTGACATGTGGTGCTTCTTTGGTGGTGCCACGTGGTGTTTCTTGGGGGTGCCACGTGGCACTTTTTTATTGGTCCACATGGACCCCTGAAAATCCCATTGGCAGGTGACATGTGGTAGCCTTTGGTGCTGCCACATGAAATGATGATGTCAGCATCCCATATGATGATGTCACCCTACCATGTCAGCTATTGAAGTCATGTTGATGTCAGCAGTACGGATGATGATGTGTCCCCATGTTGATTGGCCCTGTTTGACCGCAACTTTGACCACAAATATCTTTCAAACCATAACTTTGTTTGACGATCCGTTTGCACCATTAGAAATCTTGTGACACTCTCTTCACGATCATGTTGTTTTCACTGAGTTTTGGGAACTTTGAATTTTTTCCCTTTCTCTATCTACTGGAGCCATTATAAGCGTTCCTAGTTGCCTTTATGAGTTCTGAGTTATTCTTAGCCTTCTCTGGATCCTTTTTGGATCAGGAGGAAGATCCCGCAGAAAATGAAGATGAGGAGGATGCAGGTCACGACCTTACAACATATGAGAAGGTAACTATAGCATCAATCAATGGGGTACCCAAATTCAACACCTTCAAGATGACAGAGGTGCTACAGGGGGAAAAAGTCTCAGTTGTCATTGATGGGGGTGCTTCACACAAATTCATTGATTCAACCCTACTTCAAAGAATACATATACCTACAATTGAATTTGAAGGTTTTTGTGTGGAGGTAGCAGGGGGGGTGCACTATGCCTTGTGACAAGGGTATTCCAGGAATGAAGCTTACATTGGGAAAGCATGATTTGGAATAATATTTCTATGCAATGGATCCTCCAGACACTAACATTATACTTGGAGTTCAGTGGATTAGTACATTGGGGCCAATCACAACCAACTACAAGACCATGGAGATGTATTTCACGGAGGAAAATGGGAAAAAGGTGGTACTCAGGGGTATGACAGGAAACACACCTAGAGTTATGACAACAAAGCACATGGAGGCCATTTGCAGGAGGGAAGAAATTGTGTATGAAACATAATGTAGAATATCGATTGGGGTGGATAAGAAGGGGGATACTCATTACTCTCCATAGATTCAGAGAATCATTGACAGTCACAACAAGGTCTTTGAACCCATTCCACCAGGAGCACCACCAGATAGGGGGTTTGAGCACATCATAGAATTGGAAGAGGGAGAAAAACATATCATTACCACTCCTTATAGCCACCAAAATAAGTATAAATACAAGATTGAGAAGTCCATAAAATACTTGTTAGATATGAGCCACATTAGGCCAAGTTCTAGTCCCTTCACATCTTCAGTGGTATTAGTGAAAAAGAAGGATGGAACCATGTGCATGTGCATTGATTACAATACATTGAATAAGAAGATGATCAAGAACCAATACCCCATCCCTAGGATTGATGAGCTATTGGATGAGCTTCATGGGGATGTATACTTCACAAAGATTGAATTGCGCTCTGGCTATCATCAGATAAAAATGAGGGAGCAAGATGTACCCAAGGCCACTTTTAGATGTCACTATGGTCACTATGAGTTCTTGTTAATGCCCTTTGGGCTAACTAATGCACCAACCACATTTCAATATTTCATGAATCATGTCTTTAACAAACAACTTTCTATTACAAGAGGTTTGTCAAAGGTTTCTCTCAACTTTGTGCACTTTTGACCGATTTGACCAGGAAGGGCGCATTCAAGTTGAGTCCAGAAGAACATTTGACTTTTGACAAGATGAATAAGGTAGTGAGCACTTGTCCAATATTGGCTCTACCAGATTTCGCACAACCCTTTACAGTGGAGTGTGATGCCTCAAGGGAAGGCATTGGAGCAGTGCTTATGCAGAATAGACACCCTATTCTCTATGAGAGTCAGAAACTAAGGGGTCCTGATCTTCTCTACACCATCTATGAAAAAGATATGTTAGCCATCATGCATGCATTGTCTAAGTTCAGACAATACTTGGTTGGGAAAAAATTCGTTGTGAGGACAGATCACAATAGCCTCAAATATATAGGCTTAGCAATATATAGGCTTATGACTTTGACATTGAGTTTGTCAAAGGGAAAAATAATGTGGTGGCAGATGCCTTATCTAGAAGACCATTAGTTTATGCTATGGCTGACATTTCGTTGGACTTGAAGGCCCACCTTTTCGTGGAATACTCAAAAAAAAGGTTTGCATGTGAATTGATAGATGGGAAGGTACAAGATGACAAATTAAAAATTGTGGACGACATCATATATCACAAGGGTCGAATCTTCTTGGTCCCTGAATCAACCTTTAAAACCAAAGTGCTACAAGCATGTCATGATTCACCAATAGTGGTACATCTGGGGTTCGTCGAGACATACAGGAAAATAAGGGAAAGATTCACTTTGAAAGGCATGAAGGAAGATGTGATGCGCCACATCAAGGAATGCACCACTTTTCAGGTAAACAAGGATGAACACACTCATCCAACATGATTACTGCAAACACTTCCCATTCCTGAGCACAAATGGGAAAGCATATCCATGGATTCCATCACGGGATTTCCCAAGGCCCAAGGAAAGGATTGCATTTTTGTGGTGGTAGATAGGTTAACCAAGTTTGCTCACTTTTTCGATATTTCCACGGATTACAATGCAACACATGTTGCAGATTTGTTCTTCAGAGAGGTTTTCAAGTTGCATGGCTTACCCAAAACCATTGCGAGTAACAAGGAAAATAGGTTCATGAGCACCTTTTGGCAGGCGTTATTCAGGTTGGTAGGTATGGCCCTAACCCCTAGTACTAGCTATCATCCTCAAACTGATGGCCAAACAGAGATAGTCAACAAGTGGGTTGAAGGATACCTTCAGAATTATGTGTCAGGGCAACAGAAGGCATGGGTTAAGTGGCTTCATTTGGGGGAATATTTCTACAACACCACCCATCATATGTCTATTGGTATGTCACCGTTCAGAGACTTATACAGTAATGATCCCCTCTCGTTTGTGGAGATTGTATTTGTTGACAACAGGGCTCCCATAGTTTAGGATTGGATTCATCAAAGTCAGGATATACTCATAGAACTTAAAGACCACCTGCAAAGGGCACATAATCAGAAAAAGGTATAGGCAGACAAGCACAGGGTGGAGCACACATTTGACATTGGTGATTTGGTTTACTTGAGGCTTCAACCATACAGAAAAGAATCCATTAAGAGGAGTGGCACATAAAATATCCAACCCCACTTCTTTGGACCATACAGGGTTAACAAAAAGGTAGGGGTTGTGGAATATGAGCTTGATCTACCACAGGGCAACAAAATACACAATGTCTTTCGTGTTTCATGCTTAAAGAGGGCCATAGGTAAACACATCCTTCCTATTGAGGAACTTTGACCCTTGGATGAAGAGAGGCAATTGATATTGATTCCAAAATAAATATTAGAAGTAAGGGGGAAGAGGTTAAGGAAGAGGAGCATCAAGCAGTACTTGTTCAGGTGGAATAATTTACCCATAGAGGATGCTAGTTAGGAAGGTGAACAAGTGCTTCAGGAGACAGGTTCAGAATTGCTTGTGGGCAAGCAATTTCTAGAAGGGGAGACTGTAATTTCCCCCACCTCTTGATGAATAGGTTATGAGAGACTCAGTAGTCTAGTTGTCCCCACTAGACTATAGTCTCATGCATAAGGGGGACAAAGACAACCCAAAGTCATTACCTAAACACAATGTTATAATATTAAGTTGACTTTGGGGGGAAAAGGTAACTAATGGAAAGAAAAGAACATGTGTGGAAAAGCTAGGAGTTAACCCTGGGGATTAACTAACTTAATAGAGAAATAGATCTGGAGTATAAAAGAAAGGAAGGGCACACTTCTCACTCATTTTGTATTATTATTACATTTTGCATTTGGGATATTGAGCATAAAAGCGTTTTGTGGGTTTTGAGATTACAAACCCTAGAGATCAAATCGGTGGTGAAATATCCCACCTCTCTTGATCCAAGCTTGGTCTTGGGGGTGCAATACTCCTCCCACACCATTCTACAATAGTTACAGGTACCATATATCAGCCAAGGAAGGAACAATGCACAACCTAGGGGGGTTTTATCAAGGGGGGGGCACCATTGGAAGAAGAATATTTTGACCCAGGAAGTAGAGGAGGATTTTGGGCATTTGGACTTATGAGTTTTCTTTGTAGGGCCTTAGCCATCATTTCTAGCTTATTTTGGGAGAGAATTACTTGCCATATGATTTGTTAGAGCTTGGCACAAGTTGGAGGGAAGGAGGGCACATTGCATAAAAGGGTTTCATCAGTTTGGAGGAGCAGATCTTAATTATTCAACTAGAGACTTCACCAGGGGGTTTGTCTTGCCCCAATCTACACTTCCAACCAATTTCATAGCATTTGGAGGCTCCTAGCAGTGAGGCTGAATTATTGGGTCTCTTCAGTCGGCTGAATTATTGCCCCAATCTACCATTCCAGCTAGTTTCACAGTATTTGGAGGTCTCTAGAAGCAGGGCTGAAATATTGAGTATATCCAGCCATCTAGAAGGGTGCAACTCAGCTAGGGGGGTTTGGATCTGAACCCTGGAAGGAAATAAATCAATCTTTTTCTTTGCATGAACTTATTATCTTGCCTTTGGAGGCTTATATCTTCAGTCTTGAGAATTTTGTAGTAGTTATTATTCCAGTTGGAGATTCTTGTTGGTATTCTTCTAGATCTGCATATCTGTTGTATCAAGATCTCTATATTATCTAAATAAAGGTCAGATATGAGTTATTTGGTTCCATATTGGTATTTCTTTTTGTATATTGTCTTTCATTATGCTATATCTTCAAATCCATGTCTACATGCTTTAATCTCATAAACATAAACCCTAATGTGCAACTTCATGAGTAAACATGCAAGAACACAACTAAATAAAAGTAAACAGTGAAAAAATAGTGTTTCTAGCAAAAACATTAGCTTGGGAACATTACATACTCATACTCCTTGATTGTTTGTCATTCCTATCCTCATCCCTCCTATTGGCTTGCCTCTACAACATGTTCAAGTTTTATAGTATCTCTTCTTGATCTTTCATACTCTTTTCATTATCATCCTTATTGCTCTGCACTTCTCTCTGTGGGCTTATAATAGTTACAGGCTCCTGCATGCCTCTTCTTCCATCAGACATTGTCTTAGCATTTCCCATGTTGACATGTAGGCCTTTGAATTCCTCTTCATGACTACAGGACCCCTGGGCATCTTCCATGGTTGTGGTTCTGATACAGGAACCAAAATACCTTCATGTACCTTTAATTTCTGCAAGAAAATGTGCATGCAAACAATTTTTTGTTAGACAAAAATATATACACACACTTATGGAAAATAATGCATACATTTTTCTACTTTCTAATGCTACTAATCATCTCTTTTTGTGTTGGTTGTAACTTAAAATGCCCAGATCATTTTTATAGGTTGATATATGGATCCTCCTCTCCAATATCTTTCCAACAACTGCTTTCTTTCTCAATTCTGAGCTCTAAGAAAAAAGTTATAGTCATATGAATATTGCTAATTTACCCATTTTGTACACTTTTCATTCTGGTGCAATTAATCCCAGACATCAACTTCTGTCACTTGTAGAAGTAAATATGTCAAGAAATAGAGAAAAATTTGTATGAGACATAGATAATAATAATGACAATGAATTCACAACAACTCTCATATTATCAATCTGATGCTCCAGTAAAAAACTACAACAATTTGGAAATGACAACTTTGGCCTTTTTCACGCATTTTTCCAGACTTGGAATTTTTAGCCAAACTGATTATCTCCCAAACTTCATACTTCTAGAAAAACTTCACTGAACCAAATTTGTTTGGCTTGATGAGTATACAAAAAGTCAAGTAAATATTTTCTTCTAAATTTGTCATCTTGGGACCCTTTTTCTCTTGTGAAAATCCAAAAAAACCCCAAAAAGTGGCTCAGAATAGTGGATTTTGCCCTATTTTGGCACCTCCACTCCAAACTTCTTAGAATCCAACCAATCCCTTCACACGGTATTTTCATGTTTTCTTTTCTGACACTCTATATAAGTTTCAACAGTAACTGTGCTCTTGCCATTGAGATTGACGCTGATCTTCAAAAACATATTTGCATTTTCTAGAAAATTAAAGCATAATTGGTCAATGGCCCTCTCTAGCACTTCTATAGCCTTCGACACCACAGATAAAACCCAAAAAGTCTTATCTTCTTCTGATTTATTATGCTCTATTTATGGCCAAAACTCGCATGTGCATCAATTCTATATGATGCTCTAATATTCGACACACGCTAGATCTACAATGCACAATGGAAATATTTAGCACATGCCCCACGCACCAATATTCAATGCACACAACTTCTATACCGCACACCAATATTCAATACGTGCAAATTTTATGTCACACACCAATATTCAATGCACACAAATTTGTATACCGCACACCAATATTCTGTGTGCACCACCAATTATGCACTACTCAACGCCAATATTTAATGCACATATTGCGCACCACAATTCTACACCACGCAACACCAATATTTAGCGCATGCATGTCCTTTCTTTGCTTAGTTGATATTCCATATTTCTAGCTCGCGACCATCATGAAAATGCATGACTCACATGTCTAAGACAAATTTGGTCACTTGGAATTCAAAATCACCCCTCTATAGCAACCATTCTGAGTACAATTATGACTTGAATTTTCTTAGAAATTTGGGGATTTCACTTAGATTTTACCGTTTTCCTCAAATGCAACACAACTCAAACGTTGAGACGCCAAAATTACCAACTTCATGTTGATATTTGGCCCATACAAGTCCGAAGTTGAACCAAAAAAACTATGATACCATTATGTAACGTCCCCAGCTTAACTGAGGAACATTACTTGGAGAAAATACACATAAATTCAAAAAAAATCTACTAATTAACTTTATGTAGATTATCAACAATGAATTATACACATATTTAACCATTGTTGATAAAATTATTTAAATGCAACTACATCATGTTGACCAACATGAATGTCGCGTCCTCACTAAGACAAACTACGCACGCAAGGAGCTTGTACTGTGTGTAGCAAATATTTCCCAACGTGCGTGATGATTCGAGCACCACACCAGAATCTCGTTATCATTACTACTAAAATCGATTAGCAAATACATTTAAACACTGTATTATGAACAACATGACAATCATTCTCAAACAATTTTCCATACTAGTTAAAAACGTAAATGCAACTAATATTTTCACCACAATAGCATATAATTCATTCTCAAGCACATAGTAGCATGCACAATAGTCAAACTCATAAATTAATAAAGGAAAAGAGATAAACACTTATCTTTTTAAAATAGTTGTGCAACCAACTTCTTATGAAGGAAGTTCCACCCAACCATAGACTTGTTGTTCTAAATCTCAACAATAAATCACCCCCGAGCCGGGGATAGGAAACCACAAGAGAAGGGTGCCTCTCACCGTCCACTCATAGCTCAATATCCCACAAACCAATAGTATTCTCCTACAATTATCATGGATTTCCTCCAACTATTTTCCTCTTGACCTGCCCAACCCAAGGAATGTACATCTTCACTGCCCTCATTCCATTGGGCATCCCATTCATTTATCAGGGTCTCTCTAGCACATGTAGCTAGGTATCTCTCTACTGAGAACTTAAGGAAAATCACTACCAGGAAAACTACCAACAAAAACAACAAACACTTGTTGTTATAGTGAAACTCGCACAAGAGTTCACTCTTCAGGCATGAAAACCCGGCTCTTCAATATTCATCTCTAAAATGCTCCAGCATGCTCCAAAATTCACCCAACCTTCTTACTCTATCTCTCGTGCTCTTTTTTCTTCTCTCTCCCTTTTTGTTCATAAAAAATTAAATGTGTAAAAACCACCTATCATTGCCCATATAAATTTCCTCTATTTTCCAAAGGTAGTTGATTTTTCACTATGCCCAATGTTGATTGTACTTCAAGCCCCCATGCTCTCCAATAAGTATGGGATGTTACTCTCACACCAACCCTCTTACATGGTTTTAATGATTGGGCTCTCATACACTCAAAACAAAAAATAGAAGGTATCCCCAATGATAATAAAATTTAGGATAATGGGTTGAATTAATATCCATAATTAATTTCCCCCTTGAACCCCTCTTAGACACTCTCTTCTCTTGTGGAAAAACTCAACCCCCATCTTTATCCATATCCCCCGACAATTGGTATTGTGTTTTATTTATTTTAAAACAGAAAATACATTAACATATTACATCGTTTGGCCATAGTCACATTCATATCTACATTATGCATTAATTAAACTGGGGATTATAGCGGGGGTGTTACAACAATACATAAAATACACAATAAAATATAATATAATAGTTCATAAAATTATGTCTCATCAATTCTTCCATTAGAGGAAATTGTCCCCAATTTCTCATATAAATGTGGAAGTGTTTCTCAAATGTTGATTGAAACATCCATTTATCTTGAGTTGGAAATGAATTGTTGTGACTAACTCTATAAGTACGAGTGAATTTATCCTTAGTGTTGCATGTGTGCACATCAAGAAGAGTATCTTCATCTATAGACAGATAAAAGTCTTGGATGGTGTACTTAGGATGAGAGATAACAACTCCATCCTCCAAATCTAGTGGCTCATAAATCTTGAGTTGGTTCACATTCACGACATCATTCATACAAAGTTAAGAATGAAGATCCAATCAATATCATTTCCCCTAATTTCTGCAAAATAGTATAAGGCCCATAACAAATATTTTTGAGCTTATGGTATTGTTGAGATTTAAACCTTTGTCCATCCAAGTAGAGCCATACTTTATCACCAATATGAAAATGTGGGGGTGTGACATGTTTATTATGAAGTATTTTGTATTTGGCTTGAGCCTTCAATAAGATATCATGAACCTATGCATGTACTTTATCCAAATGCTTAAGAAAAGAAGAAGCCTTAGCTTGTTCTTTTTGCTCATAATAATAATAATCATAAGAAGAAGCCATGGGTAGAGTTACAAGAATCTCACAGGGACCAAGTGGTTGATACCCATATCAAACTTCAAGTGGAGGGAACCTTGTAAATGCATATAGAGCTCTATTATCAATATGCTACAACACATGAAGATAAGTGTTTCATTGCTTATTTAGTTGGTGATAAATGTGGAGAGAATTAAACAAGGAGTGATTGACCCACTTAGTTTGACCATCAATTTTGGGATGGAAGGTCATAGAGAACCTCAATTAACAACTCCACAACATCATGAGGTTTTCTAAAAGTGACTAAGAAATTTGGAGTAACGATTAGAAATGATAGTAAGCGATAAGCCAAAGTGGCATTGTACATGTTGGAAAAACAACTCAACATCTTTGGAAACATCTATAGTTTTGTTACAGGGTATAAATATAGCCATTTTATAAGACATACATACAACATCAAATATGCAAACATGTTTATGAAGAGTAGTGGACAAGTCACTAGTAAATTCCATGGATATGGATTCCCAAGGTCGTGAAGGTACTAAAAGTGGTTGTCACAATACAAGTTTTATATTAGAAGGTTTAGATTAACTACTTAAGGCACACCTTATAATCAAATATTTCATGTGCTTCATCATATAATTCCAATAGGAATATCTCTATAAATGTTGTCAAGTTTTCAAAGTACCAAAATGACCACCACAGGAAGAGAAGTGTCCTTCACAAATGAGTGTGAGGTGTGTTAATCTAGATGAAACACAATTTTGATTTAGTTTGTGTAAACAACCATCTCTTAATGTATAATTAATAAAACGAGATTGATTTACCAATGTAGGTTCTTGTAAAGAAGTGAAAATCGACTCAGAGTGTGGATATGAAGAATAAGTTGAATTTCATTCTTCATAAGCATCAAATTTGGTAATGAGAATATGTAAAACCATGGAAGGTCAACTCAACATATCAATAACTTTATTAGCAACCTCGTTTTTGTACTTAATAACGATATGCAATTCTCAAAGATGAGAAACCATTTTAAGGTGTCATTGTTCCTATATCTTTATTGAGAATTCAAAAACATAAGGGGAGGATAGTCAGTGTGGAGGATGGTCTCCTTACCAAAGAAGGAAATGTTGTCATTGCTCGAGTGCTTAAACCAAAGAAATAACTCTTTGTCATATGTATTTTAATTCTATTGCAAACGAAAGTGTTTATGAGTGGTATGCAATTAGGTGGCCTCCATGTTTAAGAACAACCCTTATGGGATAATATGAGGCATCGATATCTATTTGAAAGGGCTTATGAAAATCAAGTAGAGGGCATCCTCAAGGTGCTAAAGGCCTTAGGTGTTGCAACATTCTACGAGAAATGCTTATAATTTGAGAGTTGATGGAGTGGGAAAGTATGTCAAAGAAATTTCATACCTCCAAGGAAACTCTTTAAATATATAATATTATAGGGAGTTTAAAGTGAACCCAATGGTTCACTTTATGAAATCATCATCCATGAAGAAAGAACCCCATAATATCCATATCAAAAATAATAATTATTTATTAATATGAATATCGATTTTAAGGGATTGATGAATTGAGATACAATGTCTTCTATATAAACACACATTGGGGTGATAAGTCATGCTCTTTGGGAAAATGTAGACTTATCATTATTACAATATAGTAAATGTACATTATGTCTTGAGGTTATAGTTACTTAATAAATGCTTATAATATTATGATAGTGGTCAGTTGGGTTTATCTTGGGTGGTTGGGAGGAATGATTATTATCCTCCCCACCTAGGTTCAATCCTTGCAAGTGACATGTTGAGCTCATAATGAGTATATTGTTGTAATGGCTTTGAGCCCTGTTGTTGACCGACCTTGTGCCTTGGATATTCTAGGGTTTATCCTAAGTACCATCATTAAAATGAAGGGAAGTACTCAGGGGTTTTCCCCAGATAATGTAACCTAGAAAAAAAAATATTTTTATAGTGGTGGTAATATACCCTAGATATATTACAAATGCCCCCCCCACCCCCTGAAAAAAATGTGTTGTCCTCAAAGCGTGGGAAGAGAATACTTATTCTAATAGAATAAGTCATATTCTTGTAACTTTCACCTATTCAATAAGGTTGAGGACATAAGGTGATATGATTTCTAAAGCCTTGAATAATATTGTCGAATCAACAAAGGATTAATCCATTGTAAATAGATTCTTTTTAGAACTCTCTAATCATAAGATTCTTTATTTGAGCTTCTTTATTTTTGAATTCGAGTTGATTGACCTTCAAATGCTTTAGTATGTAAGTACAATATTGAATTTGGTTAGGTGACTTTGGACATTGGTACGTTGGTTCTTGCATGCTACAACTTTTGTAATTTGGGTGAAAATGCAATACCCTAGTAAGTTGACCCTTCTTCATATTTAATTTGATATTTTCATGATTTACTTGTGTTGTCATGTTGATATTTAATATTTTTATATTCACTAGAGTGTCAACATCCTTCAGTTAAGATATATATTTAGCAAGGGTCACTAATGGACCTTCAACTATAATTAAATATGCAAAGGGCATCGTGTAATCATATTGTTCCTTAATCTCAATTTATAGGTGCTCTTCATCTAATAACACTTCATTAGTAGCGATAATTTGATTTTAGTTTTGGTCAATTATGTTAAAGTCTCTTTATATGCAATTTCAATTTCTAAAAGCTTCCTCGATTCACTCACATCAATGAATGTCACTTTGACTATTTTAGGATCGATATATCCTCACATTTTTTTTTTCTACTTCCATAAGCAAGATTTGACCATGATTATTCAAACAATTTGTTTAATTATCTTTATATGGCAAGATCGTCTCAAACAATTTATTGGCATCCTTCTTCTCTTATGGTTCTCAGTCACATTGAATTGCAACATCTTGTCTAATCAACGTTTGATCCTTCACTTGTAAATCCCATTTTTTTTTTGGAATGCTTATAACATTTTTTTGAACTCTTTTGTCTTGTTGACCCACACTTCTAATTTACATTGCAGAGTATGCACTTCGTATTGAAGGTCTTCTTTAATATTTTCAAGATCTTTAAGTTTCATCCCTTGGGTTTCATTTTCTTTTTTAGTATTTGTCACTTCTTATGTCAAATTGATTTTATTTTCATAAATTGTTTATTTGATAATCCATTTCTTTTCCAAGTTCTCTTAATTACCATTTTAATTCTTGACATATTTATTAAGTTATTTCTATCAATATTACCATGATTTGTAAAGCTTCTTAATATTTGCTTAATATTTTTGGATATAAATTGCGTAAATAGTTTTGAAACGTCCAACTTTTCAAGTGAACACTACACACTCGTATTCTTACCATATTTCAAATTAAATCAATGTGAAATGTTGCATACCCTTTATACTCTTTTTCTTATTAAATTTTATAGTAAATGGTTCCTTTTTCTTTTGAAAAATGATTCATTGATATACCTTGGCCATTCCTCATATTTGGGTTTATGGCAAGGAGTATTTCTATTGAGGAAAATGCGAGTAAAAAAAATAATGGTGATATGAGACCCTTTAGACATATTTCAATACAATAACTCATCACCTCATGAATCTCAACTTTACTGAAACATATTCAAAATCCAAAGGATAGTGGAAGGTTTTGAAAGGGCATAACACCTCGACCAATATAATTACTAATAAATCTTATAACTTGCAATGTGGAAACAAAAGGGGGGGG
>ML826417.1:0-24168 GCA_009831015.1 Picea engelmannii | reverse complement strand
CTTGACATCAACCAATGACATCAATCAAACCAAACCATTTACATCAATGACATATGATCCAACAATCTCCCAAGTAATCAAACCATTGGCATCAATGACAAACCATTGGCATCAATGACAACATGATCCAACATCAAGCACCCAAAGGCCATCACAAAATTAATGGGATTGAGCCATGATGTTATGCCATACCCCAAGATGTGAGGCAAAATTCATATGGACCATGATGTGATGAGATAAAGGAGCACTACAAGGAGAACACCTTATTGCATATGTTTTTATGGAACCTCCCTGAAAAATTATTCTCTTAGTTGTTTATAGAGAAGATTGTTAGCAGAGGTGGACTGTCGAAGGTTTTTGCGGAATTTTTTTCGGTGCACCTTTATGGTAAAAATGTCTCGGTGCGTACCTAAAAACTATCGCACTAGGAATTAAATGTTCAAACGCACTGTCACTGTTCATAGAAGAGGTGGGATGCTATAAGATTTTGTGAAATATTTTTCCTCCATGCACCTTTAAGGTATATATGCATCGGCCATATCATGAACAATACAAAACCGGTTCGTCCATGTTCCAGTAGCACTGCCATAGTTTAAACTAAAATTACATGCATACAATAAATCGCACCAAGGTCGTTGAATAGTACACAAAGATACATTCACAAAGAATGTAACATTGACGCGTCCATGTTTCAGTGGCACCGCCATACTTTATAATAAAATTACATGCACCGAATAAATCACACTAGTGATATTGAACGATACCATTGGTGCATCTTTATGTCTAAAAGTGCACTGCGGCAGGGTAAATTAAAAAAAATACCAAATCAATTTTCATTGTTACAATGCATCATGTGCTTCCAAACTCTCAAACAAGCATCGGTTCTCACCTTTCTTCCTAAGACGCCCTATTTATGGTGTTGTACACCAACTAAAATAGCTCCATTGGTGGGTTTCATACATTTCCAAATTTTGGAAATTACCATGAATTTTCATTTCCTTTGAACGGTGACACCATACCTCTTTGGGACATAAGAGATGAGGTAAATTATTTATTACCTTCCTATTTTCAATTTCATCCAATGAAAATTATAATTTAGCTTGAAATTTCACATATTTTTCATTTTATTTTCACATGGTATGCCTGAATGGTTCAACTCACCCTTAAGCAGTGCGTACTGTGTTAAGTATACAGTGAGCACCGTGGTTTGCACGTCCATATATGTTCATGTCAGTGTCGTTCAATCTAGCGCACTGCAATAAATTATTAAAAACAAAGTAGTGCATCCTTCATAATGCCCCAACACCAGCGCAAACTCATCTCATACTTGCATCAACCCATTACACTTCATTAATTTCACCACTAGCTCGATGTTATATCAAATTTAACCTAGCAGTGCACCAATTTTAACTAACCACACCGGGTTGTACTGGAAAAATAACGCCTCATAAAGTCAATGTTCAAACGCACTGCCACACTTTATAAAAACATGCACACATCAAATAAATCACACCAGTGTCGTTTAACATTACGCATCAATACACTTCACTTAACTAACTACACCGCTGACATAATGATTTATAAAAATTTAATGTAGTGGTGCAACAATTGTAATACAACACACCAACACTGTATATAGAAAAACACTGGGACATATATTTCCTGAATTTTCATAGTGGGGTGTATCATTGGACGCCTCGTTCCCATTGCACTCCCATTTACAATGCACCGAAGAAAAAAAGGATGATGCTCCATTATCATGATGTTATCGGTGTGTTAATAGTAACACCTCGCATTGGATCACTCTGTTGTTTCGGTGGACGCCTTGTAACTATTTTTGTCGACAACATAATGCATCATCAAATAAAACGTCGGTGCTCCAATAGCATAGTAGCATCGGTGCATTTATATTAACACATCACACTGTGTAAGTTCATATTCAAGAATTTCACTAGTCGGTACAGATGGATCAAAAAACGCATCGGTAATGTAAAGAGAACGACACCGAGCCGAATTTTCACAAATTTGTAGTGTAGTGCATCTTATAGTAAGCACCACTAAGATGCTAAGAAGTGCACCAATTGAGATAAACGCATCGATGCGCTCTATTAATTAAACACATCGCCTAGTTTTTGAAGCACAAATTTCCTCTGTGGTGCATCACATAAATAAAACACATCAGTAATGTCTACTACAACACAACGAGCAAAGTACATAATAATTTACCATCTCAATTCTTTTTATGATATGTGTTGTCACCAGTGCGTTATAATACAAATACATTGGTGTCGACACATAGTTGTGTGTTACTTTAAACTAAGAGCATTGGGGCGGTTAAGTAACTTGTATTGGGAAAAATAGTTTAAAAATTATCATTCTGGTGCATCTTAGCACTCTATAATTTGCTTGCTTGAATAAACAAGATACAAAGGTAACCACAAAACCACTTTAGAACTAGACACTAGCCTACACAGTTCGGAGAGGGATCTCTCTTGTCACTTAGTCTCTAATAGATAAGTTTTCTTGCTAAAATCAATGGCTAGGTTTTGATAATTGGATAGATTTTTATAAGGTTTTCTAGAAAGGAGGTATGGTATCTCTTGGGGAATGGAGTCAACCCATAAAAACGAGTGAAAACAATGACTGGTATGTTGAACTTATCAAAGGAAAAAAGGCTAAATTAGGTGATGAAATTTCAATTTTTTATTTTGTTGTGTAGGGTGAAAGAAGATGGAAACATGTAATAGAATTAGAGCACCATGAAAGGTGAATTCTGACCAGTTAAGAGAGAAAAAAGAAGTTTAAATCACTTGAATATAAAGCACCATTTCGATTAATTTTAGACCTTTTAATATCTGATTTAAACAGATGAAATGCAGATGAATAATAAGAAAAAATAAGTACATACAAAGACTAGAGCGCAAGCTTCAGGACACCTCCATTAGAATATTTTTCTTGGAAAGTTATGGACTTCTGCATTTGTATTTCATTCAAATTTAGAGAAGTTTTTTTACAATATCAAGAAAAATTACTATACTTCTGCCAACTCACCCCTTTTTACATCAAAATGATCAAATATTTATAGATTTATTGCCACACTAGGATACTAGGAGTCAAACTACTACTATCTATAATAGTGGATCTAGTTACATTGAAAGAGAACAACTCCTAAACAACTTTAATAAAAATAGTAAATCTTATTTTGACCATTTTAAATATGAAACAAAATATCTTAACAATCATATATCTTGAGTAAAATTAGAATATGATGTTATGATGAGTCACAAAGTACATATGGGAACCATTTCTAGGAATCTTATGAGTTATTAGGAACCTATGTCACCTTTGTGTAGAAAACTAGAGTTATTGTTGCACAAGTGTTACCTACAACGTTTGCGTAGCACACTTCATTTTGTTGAAACCAGTGCAGATCCTAGTGTTATCACTTCATTGGAGACCTGTGTTTACCTCAAATATTGTTTACCAAACACCCAATGTTTTCCTTTCTATTCATGTGTGCCTACAACATTTGTGTAGCAAGAGCTCGCTATGCAAATGTTGTGTATGACAGTTTACCAATCCAAAAACTACAGCAATGCTTAGGAAATGTTTTTTGTTGTCACTCTTCTGTAAAAACCATTCTTCATCATTATGTCCTTTGTAGTTCCTCAATTCAAACTCCCATGATGAGCACGACTTATATGACATAATCAAAACTTCAGATGACCTCTTACCTCAAAAAGACAAAAATGTAAGGTTTCTTTACTCATATCTCTGCAATATCAACAAGAAGGTTCAATCTATATTTACCTTCTCCATCAACTCTCATTTGATACCTTAAGGACCTATTTGTCTTTCTCAGTGACAGATTCTGCCTCTCTAAGTTCTGAATTTGCTTGGATAAACATGCATTTTTCTTCAATTTTAATTGGGCAATTGAAAGTGTTGCACAAGCATTTTTGGTGGTTGGTACATATCCTTGGAAATGCCTTTGTATCCTCTATTCTAATGACATGTTCTCGTCCCTGAGCTGGATAACTAGGTCATGGGCCTCCTTTAATTGTTTATTTAACCACTTCACAGTTTTCTCACCCTCTCCAGGTGATGTATGGGGTCTTTCAATTTTTGCAGGTTGGCCATGCACATCTGCACTCTTTTTTCTGGATGAAAACCTTGTTACAGAAGTTGAAGGCTTGACTGAAACTATAATCTTGAGACTTTTTAAAATTCCTTTACCCTTTGATATTTCTTTTTTAGGATCTTCCCATGTTTGTGGTGTCTGTGTCTCAGGAGCCTTCTCTGCTATCTTCCTTTTCAAATCCCTGCTCTCCTGGTAGAACTAAGCTATGACATGTTGAGCTTCTCTGAGTTATTTCTGCATCTCCCTGACCTCTCACTATTTCTCCCCTGATTTCACCTGGTCTTCATCAATCTCCTAAGCTACATATTCAAAAAAATATGTCTGCATTGTGGGTGTGGGAAGCCTTCTAGCAGGTGACCTTGTGGTTGGTCTGCTAGGTGTATGTGTCTCCTCTGGCTCATTAGTGAACTATAGCCTCAACCACTAACAACTTTACCAAGGAAAAGTGAAACAATCTACTCTTAAGTTGGTCGGCCCTGGCTTGGACTTTGTCTGTCATTTTACCTAAGATTCTATACAGGTAAAAAGGTAAGTTCAAGGGGCTCTTTCATGTGAAATGCATGAGGAGTCTTACATGATATTGGTAAACCTTTTCAAACCTACCCTCATAAGTAAAATATCTTTGAATTAACCTTATTAACTTCTCATAAGGCTCCAACAAATACTCTCTAGGGATAGTGACACCAAACTTCTACTTTTTGTACTTGGGCTTGAGGAAATCAGTGTAAAACATAGGATAAAGAGTCATACCTTTAAACCATTTCTCTCCATGTATTGGAATCTTTGTTGCAGTTGCTATGGTCTCCTTTGATACTGGAAAAATGACCTCAACAACGGTTGTTTGGACACCATAAAAGTTCATGGCAAACTCCTTTGTCAGCTGCAAGTTATACCCTTGAATCTTCTCACAAAACCTTATGCACCCGACCTGCTCAAAAGACATTATGAATGTAGGGTTTGAATTCACCAAATTTAGACTTTGTGGCTCATACCTCAACATGTTGCCTCCCTTGTACTTCTTTTTCTCATGTGTTGTCATGGCTATATGATATATTCTTTTCAAGGTGAACTTTTCAAACTTTTTAAAAGCAAATGTGTCTTTGAAATTCAGCAGGTAAGCTTGTGCAGCAAATCAGCAGGGCTAGGGTTTTCTCGAATAAGAGTAACAAGCCTTTTTTGTATGAGAGGTGAACTATTTAGGGGATAAGTTATAATAAACAATGGGCTCAAAAGGTTTTTTACATAATGATACTACAAAAAAGGAATGCGTATCAAAAAACACAGCAACAGTCTTTGCGTAGAGAGTAATACCACACATAGTTTGTGTAGCGAGGGGAACCTGCACAGGGTTTGCGTAGCATAATACTTTAAAGCTTGCTCAAGAGATTATGGTTTATGCATAGTTCATGAATGCAATGCAAATAGACAAAAGGTGTCAAATGTGCATGTGTGAGTGGATAAGGAGTAGATTTGAAAAAGAAAGTACTTATTCATAGATGACAAGATCTCCCAAGCCAATTATAGTAATTTGCGCAGCGTACATATGTTTGAAGTTTTCCAATGGTACAAATGACATGGGGTGTAATCATTGTCCCTTTTCTGACCTCATCAGTTGTGATGATGAACCATGATACCTTTTGACATGACTTTCATCCCTAACCTATGACTTGACTTTGACACATAATTTCCCATTTTGTGACATGATTTTAAACTAGGAAGACAAGGACCTTTACAAATATTTCAACATGATGGATTCTTATACCCCTTGATGATGTATTATGAGATAGAAATGAAACCCTTTGACTCAAACCTATGAATTAACTCTCTATTGACATGTGTTGCACCTCTTTTGTCACCTAAATGAGCAAAACAGAAGTGCTTACAAGCTTAGTTGGGTTAGCTAAGAAAGACAGCAGTAAAGGAAAGGGTTAGAAAAAGAAACATAAAAGACTAAGCTAAGAACTAAACTAGAAAAAGAAAGAACAACTAAACTATTGAGCATAAAGACATAAGAACAACAAACCAATAAGACTCATGTCATCAATGGAAAGGATTGTATTAGTGAAAAGAAAACACCGAGAAGAAAGAGGAATTTGGGTCCCTTCTTCCTCCAAGGGAGGGCTCTTGGACCCCCACAATTTGAGCTCTTCTTACAACTTTGAAAACTTGAAAGAAATGGTGAAAGAATCCCAAGCTAATCCACTCCAAAGGTGAGATGGATTGCCCAAATGGAATGATGCTAGTATACTCTTGATGAGAAAAGAGGATTCCCCAAGAGAATAGCAATAGCATAACCTTGCAAATGAATTCCTTGAAAATGTAGTGCACCCATGGCCTTGTTTTATAGCATCACTTTGAAGTATTGTGCAACCAGCTTTTAGTGTGAAAAGGGGTTGTTTAGGGCATTTTTAGGTCTTTTCCCAGCCACCCAGTCGGATCCAGCTGAGATTTGGATGTCAAATCAACTTGGAAGTTGAACTAGAAGTGGGTGGGAGGCCGACCAATCTCATAAATGCGTCGTTATCAAGTGTGTGCGGCTTTTAGCGACCACAGTTGTGCATCGTGCGCATGTGCGCTTTTCTTGCGTTTCTAGATGGCGCATGTGCGCTCGTGCCCTGTGTAGTCATAGCGCACCTTAATTTTATAATTAGTTGTATAGTTTTGGACATTTTGGAAATGATTTTTTGGTAATTTTGGTCCATGGGTGAACTCATAGTTGTTTGAAGATGTTGGATTCCTGTAACCATTTGCGGACGGAATTTCAGTGATAACAGATGCCCCCTGATGGATGAGATTAGAAGCATATGTATAGTTGAAATTCATCAATGTTTCTTCTATTGAGAGTGTCGTTGTAATAAAGAGCGATAGTGAGAGTATCAAGAGTGACCCGTTGGAGGGAGAAGGGAACCTGTAAGACCCAACCTTCCGTGAGGTATGTAAAATAAATTGTGTACAAACGAGGCGGGCGTGCCCCATGCTCGTGTCATGTAACTCAAAAAGAAGGGTGTTGTATAGTAACTGAAACTGTGTCTTGATGTAGACAACTGCATCACCCTCAGGGGCGGTTGTGATAAAGGTAGAGGAAAATTATGAGGAGGAACATACTTTGAACAGTAGGCAATGACACCTGTAAGAATTATCACAGGTTTTGTAGGCATTGATAGCCCAGCCAAGTTCGGAGGTCTTCGACGAATATGAGAAACAACAGCAATAGTCACAAAGTAAGACCCACCGTAACATGAGAAAGTGTTGAAGTCGAATGTTATGGGGGTCAATGACAGCAAGGAGCAATTATGGTTCTCCCTGTGCCATTCGAGACCTCTCATTGGAAAGGTAATGAGAGTCAAGATATTGTCGCCCTTCTGGAAACTGTGTTGATGTCGACAAAAAGGGGGGACACGACTCCAAGAAGCAAAGGGCTTCGTGAGATATAATAGGTGAGGTTAGAAACTGAGGAGGTACATGGATGAACTCTGGATGTATGAAGACTCAAGACTGCCCTTGGTTGGGGGTATATGTGAAGTATAAGTGGTTGCAACCATTCAACTAGGTTGAGTGCCAGGGGGACAACAAGATGTGGGATAAGTTGTGGTAGAGGTGGGACAAAGTGAACAAACTCAGAGAGTAGAGGTAGGTGGCTTGTGGGATACTCGGAGTATATGGATGATGTCAAGAGGAGTAGATGATAAGGAGTGCCCCAACTCAGGGCAACATGGGTTGCATTTGCCAAGAAGGGCGCCAAAGGTGACGACAAAAAGCTATGTAACATGCTGGGAATCACGGTTTAATTACAAAAAGAATGAAAAAATATGTGGGGATAATAATGCAAATACAGAAACGGGTGCCCCAGTGTAAGATGGCTTGGCCTGGGGGTGGCGCAAGTTGGTGGAAAAAACAAGTGGAGGGTTGGGGCCCCATAGGATGGTTTCTGTAGTAGGGCAATGTATGGAGGGAAATTTGAGGATGGGCAGACTGATGATGGGTAAATGAAGTTGTGGGAGTGCAGTCAAAATAATCCATGAGGAAGTGTCATGGGAGTTCGTTGGGAAGGTTAGAAAAATGAGGAGAAGGAGTATGTGGTTGATTCACGACATGATGTAAGACTATCAGGACTCCCGACCCTAAAGGGTTGAAAACAGCATGAGTGTCAAAGTGCCAAGGGGTACTACGAATGGGACAACTCATGTGGGGGAGAGTGCTACCGAGTGATAGTACCCAAAGTGCAAATGGAGGTGGCGGTACTGTAGAGCTAGATATGGGGACCCTAAAGGAAAATTTTTGAGGGTGTGACTGGAGATGCAATTTGAGATTCAGAGGGAATGATTACATGCCAGTGTTGATTATATACCTGAAGGGGTTGCGCTAATGTATGATGACCAAGTACCTACACACATGAAAACCAAATACCCAACATGAACAATATCTAAAGAGAATCAAACATACAAGCATTTATTTGATAATTTTTGAACATGAGCATGTGTACCTGGATGGGGTATGGAGAAAATGGCTCCTCGGGGGCTAAGGATGAAAAGTGGCCCAGGGACTGTCCTGATGTAGAGGACAGTGTATTGATCCCGTGGTTGAAGACGGATCGAAAAATGGACACCCAGAGCTCCCGAAATGGGGTTTGGAAATTTGACAAAAAGGACTATATATAGTTGTAGGGCCCAGAATGCCACCTCATTTGTACCTGCGGTCAGAGTGATTGGACGAGAGATATTCAGAGGATATTTGGAGATTCTAGGAGAATGAGGCAGTCGATTTAGGACCAGTGAGATTCAGGTTAGTGGTATGATCGTCCTGCATAGAATTAGGTTTTCTTTTTGTGGGCAGGGCCTATACAGAGGGTCGTACAGGGAGTTTTGTGGGTGTGGTCCCCCCAGTGTGTAGGCGATCCGGAAATATGTGCGCATTGGTGCACGCCTATTATCCGATAATATGTGCATAGGTGCACCCCAAGGGGGAAAAAAGGCATGCATTGTATGCGCGCATGTTAGCTAAACATATTGGCATGGGTGTGCAGTTGTGTGGCGGATAGGCGCGCTGTGATGCATGCCTGTGTACGTGACAAGGGCGCATGAAGGCGCCTCTGTATGCCGGACAGGCATGCAATCATGTGCTCCTATGGGATGAACAGGCGTGCATGTGTGCGCGCCTATGGGCTTAAACAGTCATGCCTTGGAGGCAAGGCTGACGAGTGCAAAACTCATCTTTTTTGGAGATTTTAATGTGTTTATGTCCAAGATGGCTGATCTAGGACTGGATTTATGTGGTTGCAGGTGAGTATTGGTATTATGTCATTTCATTGGCGAGATCAAGACTGGTCATAGCTGAGGGAGGTCATGACTATTGAGGAGTCAGTGGTTCGTGCTACTTTGGAATCTTTTGGGCTGCTAAATTTTTTTTAGTGCCCCTTGATCCGAGCCTAGGAGTACCTTCTATAGTTCTTGATCTAGATGTGGAGTCCAGATCTTCATTGTTTTATGGTGCGAGGTGAGAATCTAGCCTTCACTACGGTGGAGGATGTGTACTTTCTAACTGGGCTCCCTTTTTGGGGAACGCCCCTACCGGCGGAGCTTGTATTACCTGGGGATGGGCAGCTGGCTACCTTGGGTCGGAGGTATTATTCGAGAGATGACTTTATGTCAGGCTCCATAGTGAGTATCAGGGTGATGGATGCTTTGGTTCACCATTGTGTAGCAGTGATGGTTGTGAGGTTTTATGGGTCCCTTGCGACTCAACAGATCAGTGTTGGTCATCTGAGGATTATGGGGAGGGCATTGGCTGGAGACCACTTTGCCTGGGGATTGATGTTGCATTCTGAAATGGTAGGGCTGCTTGACAGGTGTCAGGTTGCGAACTCAGGGGACTTTGCCTTTGGGTCCATGTCAGTGGCATGATTCTTGGAGAGGGTGTTGATGCTACACCCTAGATTTTTATTGGGCGCACCGGGTGCGTGAGATCCGCGACTGATGCAGTGGTCGCGGATTTTCATTCGTCGCGGTGGTGGCGAGGGTGGCCATTTTTTCATGGTCGAGGCTGCATAGGTGTGGCGGAAAATGATGCAGATCATACTGCAGTATCCATACTGTGGGGTTGACTTTCGAGGTGATCCGGATATGGTTTTACCTCCAGGAGAGGTGTTTGACCACCGAGGTATGTTTTTGATTTGTTTGATATGTTGATATTTGAGATAGTATGACCTATGTATTATGTATAGATGGATTTTGATGTTATCTTTTGTTTGTTTGTATGTGCAGATGTGGGACCTCGTGGGTGTGAGGTTGAGTTGGTGAGAGCGTCGGCTTGTAAGGGGCCGGTGAGGCCTTCGCGGGGGGAGCCGCGGGCGGGGGAGAGACGATGGTGCGAGGACGTTGAGGCAAGACCAGCTGGCGAGGAGAAAGTGGCTAGGAGATGTCGTTTCGACGATCCTGGTGCAGGGCCATCGCATGCTCCTCTGGCTGAGGCCGGGGGAGATTTTAAGGATATTCATCGCCTCTTGAAAGCGGTGCTACAGGGAGTGCCTGAGGGAATGTGGTCACACATCCAGGATGAGGGTGTCCTGGAGCAGTGTGTGGGAGTTCCACTGATGTGGAGGACTGTGGTTCGACGAGTAGTAGTAGCAGGTGTTGCGATGACCGGGCGGTTACCTCTAGGTCCAGAGGGACCGATAGTGGGTGGGGCACCACTACCTGAGGGAAGGCCAGGAGGTGGTGCTCTAGAGGCACCATTAGTGTCTCTCTGTTTATTTTTTGTATATTATATATAGGCTAGTGAGCCCATTTTGGTGTAGTGACACCAGTTTTGTATCGAGGTGCTTCACTGGCCTGCGGACAATGTATTCTATGTGTATGTAAACATTTTGATGACATTGTTGACCGATTTATATATATATATATATATATGGATATACATTTTGGGGTCTTTGTGATGTTCACATGTGTGTGAGAATTTTTGTTTTTTAATGTTAGTTATGATGTCTAATCTATATATGTTGTGACAGACTCTTGATGGTTTATGTGTGTGTAAAGGTATCTTGATGTGATATATGCCAATCGAGTATAATGTTATTTAGGTTATCTGTGATTTTATTCAATTGTCTTGGAATATGTGTAAATGTAATGAAATCAAAATGTCAAGATAAAAGTCTAACTTGCAGGTATTTGCGAAAGAGGCAAGGATTACAGACCCGGTACACATTGTTGAGTTGGAGGACGACTAGTTGGGAGTCAAGTAAGACACTAAGGTGACGAATACGATGATGGATGGCATCGGCAAGGAGGCCAATGATGGCAGTGTATTTGACTTGGTTGTTGGTTGTTGAACCCAAATATATGCCGCTAGAGTGGAGCAGTTCATGTGAGGGGGAATAGAGGGCCCAAGCTGCCGAAGCGAGATTTTGTGTCCAACAACTAGCACCGTCGGCGTAACCGATGTGGTAGGCCGGTGGAGGAAGCATCTGTCAATAACACAAATGGTAGTTTAGATGTGAGGTAGGGAAAAAAGATTAAAAACACTACAAAAGAAATAACATAATGTAGAATGGCTATGCTTAGGCATAAAATTTCTTTAAGTATAACCCGTTGACGGGTTCTTTGAGAGAGAGGCCCTCAGGAGAAGCCAGAATGTAGGTTCCTTTGGTGAGGCAATGTTGGATAATGTAGGGGCCATGCCATAGTGACTCAAATTTTCCATGACCGAGGGTATCGTGAGCGATATCGTAAGCAAGGACGAGGTCACCTTCGTGAAATGAGCAAAGGTTGACATGGTGATCAAAGGTGAATTTTGACCATTTTTTGGCTGCCTCATTGTTCTGTAATGAAGATCGGCGATCTTCATCCAGGGACTCTAAGTTCAAAAAATGTTTCTCTATTGGAGAAGTGTCGAGTAATAGCTCAATTGTGGTGTGTAAGGTGGGAATTTCTCACTCAATAGGAAGAGTGGCCTCGACCCCATGGACTATATGAAATGGTGTGAAACTGGTGGTCATTTTCACGGTCGTACGGTAAGCCCATAGTGCAAAAAATAACATATGATGCCAATTGGTCTTATGTTTGTTAACCGTGTGTTGTAACATGGTTTTGAGGACCTTGTTAACTGCTTCGACCTGTCCATTGGACTAAGGGTAATATGGTGAGGCAAACGCATGGGAGAATCCTAACCAGGATGAGAGTTCAACGAAAATCTCATTCTCGAAATGTTTCCCGTGATCAGAGACTAGTTGGAGTGGTACTCCAAAGTGGGATATGATGTGATTAAAGAAAAAATGTGTTGCGGTGTCAGCGGTGTTGTTGAAGGTAGGCATGGCTTCAGCCCACTTTGTGAAATAATTGATTGCGACAATGATGTATTTGTGTCCATTGTTGGATGGGGGATTACAAGTCATGAAGTTGATGCCCCATTTACAAAAGGGGCCTGCAGTAATGACTGGGTGGAGAAGAGCAGGTGGTGCTCGTGATTTGTTGGCGTAAAGATGACATTTATTGCATCTCTTCACGGCATGAATGCAATCGTGAAATAATGTAGGCCAGAAGTAACCTGCACGGATGATTTTCTGAGTAGTGGACATCCCCGAGAGATGGCCCTCACACACGTCGCTATGGCATTCATTCAAGACTCTATTGGCCTCGTCAATAGTTAAGCATCGATGGAGTATGGTGTCGACCCCTCGCCGATATAAGATATCTCTGATGAGGAGATAGTGGGGGGCCTGGTGGTGGATACGGCGACGATCACCTCGTGAGAGGTAGTTACCGAACTTTTGGGTTCGAAGGTAGACGAGGAGGTCTTTGTACCAAGGATCATCTGAAGTGATGTAAAAGAGATGCTCATCGAGGAAGTCGGTATTGACGAGGGCGCTGGTAGTATCAGAAGGGAAGGTTGTGACAATTTCATCGAGGACGAGAGATTTCTTTCTCTTGGGTGTTGAAAATTCGAGATCGTACTCCTAGAGGATAACGATCCATCGAGAAAATTTGTCGTTAATTTGCCGACGACTGAGAAAATATTGCATGGGGTTGGAATCCACTATGACTTTGGTTGTGCGAAGCAGAATGTAATGGCGCAGTTTCTTGACCGTGAGGATGACTGCAAGGGCTAATTTCTCTTCATTATTATACTTCAAGGGTGTCCCTGAGAGGTTTTTACTAATGTAGTAAATGACATGCACACGATCATCATCACCAATTTGAACAAGAACTCCTGCTACTGAGACAGCTGATGCTGAGATGTAGAGGAGATAGTCGCGATTATAGTCGGGTGAACTAATTAAAGGGGCATTGGAGAGTGTCATTTTAAGGTCATCGAATGCTTTTTGGGCATGTTCATCCCAGTGGAATGGGATGTCGTGGCGTAGTAAGCGAAGGAAACCATGTGCTCGAGTGGCATAGTCTGGGACAAATCGTCGTAGAAAGTTAGCTTTTCCTTGTAGGCTCTGGAGTTGGCGTAAATTCCGAGGGGGTGGAATTTTTGTGATGGCTTGGACTTTGAGGGGATCCACAGTAATACCACTTTGGGAAATGATGAATTCAAGGAGGTGCCTGGCAGTGACATAGAACACACACTTGAGGGGGTTTAAGCGGATGTTGTACTGACGACACCGTTGGAAGATGATCCATAAATCATCATGATGCTAGGTGCGTTTTTTGGACCGAGCTGTGAGGTTGTCCAAGTATGCGAGGATGATATGAGCTAGATCGTGAAAAATGTATGTCATAGCCCATTGGAAATTTGCGCCAACGTTTTTTAGGCCAAAAGGAATGACATGATATGAAAAAGTACCCCAAGGGGTGGTGAATGCAGTTTTGTATTGATCAACTGGGTGGATTTGGATTTGGTTATAGCCAGAGAAACCATCCATGAAGGATAAAGCCTCGTGGCCTGCGCAATCGTCGATAATCTGATCGATGAAAGGCGTTGGAAAGTTTTCTTTGGGACAGGCATGATTGAGGTCACGAAAGTTCGTGCATACCTGGATAGTTCCCTATTTTTTGTTAACGGGTACAGGGTTGGAAACCCATGAGGTATAGGCTATGGGGTAGATGAACCCAGTCATGCGTAATTTGTCAATCTCGACTTTGATAGTCATGGCTTTGGATGGGTGTAGTGGTCATTGTTTTTGATGAACCGGTGTGATATCAAGCTAGGTGTCAATGCGATGTTCAACAATAGAGGGATCAAGGCCAGGCATCTCTGTGTATGACCAGGCAAAAATATTTCAGTATTCTTGGAATAGGGCTTTGTAGGCAATGATTTCTTGAGGAGTGTGTGCAGTGCCAATGGTGATTTCCTCGACAAGTCCATTTTTTATGGAAATATCGATTTTGATGGTGGGGGAGATGTTGGCCATATTGCCTTCTTCAAAAGCATCAGGGGTAGGGAGGGGGTTGTTGAACCAGTCGATATGCCCTGATGGTATAAAATCCTTTGTTTCAACTGCGTATATGGGGAGTTGGTTAGGAGGCGTGAAGGCTTCCTGTGGAAAGAAGAGCACTTGGTGGTGTAGTGCATCCCATGGGTAGTCAGGGGTGTTGAAATCTTCAAGTATGTCCTCGTCACAGTGGAATTGGTGGGAATACAAGGGATCGTAAAGAGTGATATTGGTGACTGTTACTGTGTGGTTGTCCTCTGGTGATGAAGAAGCGGGGGGAATGATGTAATGAGATTGTGAGGGTTCGCTTGACATAAATCAAATATCGAGGTACTGAGGAGTACTAGTGGTGGTTGGGCGTAAAATTTTTGTGGGGAAATGAACGGGAGAATTGGGGGGATTTGGGGGTAAACCCTCGTATAAGTCATCCAGGAACCACGGAGGAATAGGGAGTGCTTCTGATTCAGGAGAAATGATATGAAGAGTCTTTAGTGATGAGGTAAGGTTAGTCATCGATTCTATAGGGGGTGCAGGGGTTTGAATCAGGGTCATTTGGCATTGCCTGTATTCAATGATCATAGAAAATTGATATGTAAAATGATCTAAGGATTCGCATAGAGAACAAGGGCATCTCATGCATTCGTTGACTGAAGTCGTGAAATAATGGATGTCAGTGATGTTTGGTGGTGATGATGTAGTTGGACTGGGTTTGTGCTAGAAGATTTGCCGTACTGCAATTAATGTCTGCCATAATTGAGGTAGTGCTAGGCAATGGTGTGTATAATGGCCATATTCTATACATATGGCACAAGCGAATTTGATTCACATCCCTTTGCTACTTGTGTTAGGGGAGGTAGTGGCAGTACTTTCTACAGTGACAAACGGTGATGGTATTTTGTTGAGTTGAATTAGGTTACATAACTTGGGTAGGGATGGGAATTTGTTGGTGGGGTGTCCATCTTTCTCACATAGCGCGCACGGAGGTTGGACGCAGGGGGGAAGTGGAGCAGTGAGCTCCTTCTTCTTTCACTTGCCCCCAGCTGTGGTGGGGAGGTTAGTAGAGGGTATGGTGGGAGTGAGTATGGGAATCTGCATGGGGATTCCTTCTGTTTGGGGGGGAAGGGATGGTTGAGGAACCATATCTGGTGGATGTAAATACCAAACTGGGATTGCCAACACCATATTAGGGGGAGTAAGCGTTGCAGCTACTTGGAAAGCTTGTACACCTAGTGGAGGGTAAAAGTGTTAAAACACTAATCATAAGTTAGTTGGATAGTTAAGTTAACCTAATTGTTATTCAGTTACATGACAGTTATGGTCTTTTGTATTATATATGTACATCTATGTACATGATCATTTACAGAAGCATTGATGAATAGAGTATGCCTTTTTTGCCAGTTTTTATTTATCTTTGTTCATCATGGTTTCTTGATTGCTTCTATTATTTGCTTTATATTTCTGCTATTTTCTTCATTATGAATCTAACAGTGGTATCAGAGCAAGGTTTATCATACCTATGAGATTGTGGGATATTTCTAGGAGTTGAAGGAGTTCAACCCATAAAAACATGTTGGAGAAAGAGAGTCATCGAGGGATTAGTTTGCAGAATTCATGAGAAAAAACTGTTGAAGGGATTAGTTGTCCAACTGCTCACCGAGGGTTTAGTTTTGAATCTAAATTCTGTGCAGAAAGGAAGTTTGTGGAAGTGGAGCCACAAACAATATTAATCCAGCGACTCATTGAACGTTGCATCTTGGAGCGTGTGAAAGGAAGAGTTGCTTTACCGATTTTTGTTTCCCTTCAATACACTGACACGCGACCTTACTAGAAGATTGCCGCTTGTATCCAAGGAAAAGAACCTTGTTGTGCGTGTGCCATGGTTGATGAACCGATGGTTTTAGTGACTAGGAGGAGCCGAGAATGGGACGATAGTGCGTGAGAGGGATTTTTCAAGTGGATGTATGATCTAGCTTGGTGAATGATTTGAAAAGTCTATTTTTTATTTTAAAGCTCTTAATCGGTTCGAAGATTGGAAGAAAGACATGGTTTTGGGTTCGCTATTGGTGTCCATGCTTGCCATAAGATCGTAGTCTGTCGCGTCAAATGTTATTCAATACGCGTGAGAATGGTGGACATAAATTATCTTCGTCCAAACGAAAGCAGCGTTTTCATCCAAAGAGAGCAGTGGCCAGTGAAAGATACTCTCACTGAAGATTGAATGCTAATTGAGATCGTATGGTAAAGATACCATTTTAATTATTTAATGTTAAAATCTCTATTTTATGAGCTCATCACAGTCATGGGGATATAGAAGTCATAGTTTTGCTGGAGAATTTCGAGTAAATTTGAAATCTTGTTCTTGAAAACAGTCCCAGACTTTAGTTGTTCGATTGGAAATTGAATGATAACAGTATTTATCCTATTGATCTAACAGCCTTCAGACAAACTGAAAATCATTGATGCCTAAACAGCCATTTGGCCCCGTGAAACATGAATTTGCAGTATATGCATTTTGGGGTATTTTAGTCGAAGTTGATTGTCGCGCGCTTTCTTGGCATATACCTTTAATGCCTTTAGGGTTTCGAATAAGATATTGTACTGTGTTCTTCGGGTTTGAGCACAAGTCATCCATTCCCGATCTCTCTTGGAATATTTTCCATTAACCTTGAAACCCTACAAGGTGAAAACCAAGTGGAAAAGACGATTGGGATTAACAGGCCAAAGCAGTTAATATTAAATTTTTAATTAATCAAGGGAAGAACAAACTAATTGGTACTTGAAATTTGAAGACCTTTAAAAAAAAAAAAATTAAAAAAGGTTCTGACCTGTATCAAAGGAGTCTTATGTTTTAATAAGCATACTTTTTTATAAAATAAAAAAGGTGATATAATATTTTGTAAGGAATTATATGGGAGATATAAGATTGAAAATTTATATGGAGGAGGTTTTTCTCCATTATTATAGTTAAATGTAATTGAAGTTATAAAGGTGTTAAAGGGTGTTTGTAAATGTGTTATAAGGAGTTTTTGGAAGTTATAAGGCGTTTTTGACCCACCCGAAATTGAATAAGGGGGTCTTAGGATTTTTGTGTGCGTTATTGGTTATCCTTTTTGGCATTCATGCAACAGACGATTGCTCTTCACATGCACAGCAGGATACAAAATTGAATTGTGTGGCATCAACAAACATCTCTCTTCCATATTCTACATAATGGCAAGAATTGAAGAACTATTTACAATATTGCGCACATTAATTAACTCAACTACGGAATCTACAATTGCAATAAACAAGTGCACCCTTAGTACAGTGATTACTTGTTTACAAGTAACGCACAAGAAGATTGACATGTTCAAACATCAAAACAAATTGTTGTCTGATGAGTTAAGTTTGCTTCGACACCAACAATGTGATTTTAATGATATCAAGGATGAGAATGAAGACGCTCAATTGACTAGTTATGAAAAACATTAAGATCAGTTAGATGAAGTTCCTATGTCAGAAAAAGTTGCGGATAAATGTATTGTTCGACCATGGGAAGAATTACGATTTAAACGAAACCAATATGGACTAGGATATGAAAACGATGCTAACAACCTTTTTCATATTCCTAATTATAGCGAACCCGTTTGCTTTGTGAGTGGAGGTTTTTTGAATGATGATAAGACGACAAAGCTTGCAGATATTGGTAAGGAACATGTACAGAATATAGTTGATGATGATGTTGCTAATTGGTCGGATAAAGAACCCATACAGTGCAAACACTGTCACCGGTTTGGCCATGATAAGTCAAACTGTTTTGATCTTCACCCATGCAAATTTTGTGGGAAGACAAATCATCCCTCAGTAAGGTGTCAAAAGCGCAAGCGGAAACAACTTCATTTTGAATGGTTAGGCAATTGGTGTTGGCGTTTGGAAGCCAAATTATTGGAGCAGTCTTATCGTCGAATTTATACACAAGTACAATCGTACTTAATTGGAGATATTTCTACAGTTGATGGACATGAATGTTTTTCAAGATTTGAAGATTTAGGGTATGATCGGGGCCCAGTTGATGTAGTCTTATGAGTTGAAGATCGAGTATTCAGACTCCGTCGGAAGACAGTTTGATGTGCTGGATCTCTTCTTGGCCATACTTGTGAATGACAGTCAAGAGAATTGGAACCACTTGTCCCTGACAGGGGGGAAATCTAGTTGAATCAGGTTCCAAGTTTGATTTTGAGTCAGGTTCCAAGTTTGATTTAGAGCTTGTGAACAGATGATCAAGTATGCAACCTAGTTCTTGGTATGAAATATTGCTCTTGAACATATTGTTGTTGATATGGTTTCTAGTCAGCTTAAAACCACCAATTGAGCAGAAGACATCATGTTCTGCTTGTTACATTTTCACATTTTTGAGCCTTGAGTTCTTGTTAGTTTATGGTCAACTTAAAACCATGTCATTTAGTAGAAGAAATCAACTTCTGCTAGACATTCGGTTTGTGGTCATCCTAAAACCACCAGATGAGTTTGTGGTCAACCTGAAACCACCAATTTAGTAGAAGACATCACCTTCTGCTATTTTTTTCAGAGTTCAGAGAGCATCTTCAATCAGCCCTCTGAATATTCGCTTGACACATGTGATTGCCAAGTAGTGGCATTTTTTCAGGCAAGAATGAACTTATGATTAAGGGGGGATGTTAAAACACTAATCATAAGTTAGTTGGATAGTTAAGTTAACCTAACTGTTATTCAGTTACATGACAGTTATGGTCTTTTGTATTATATATGTACATCTATGTACATGATCATTTACAAAAGCATTGATGAATAGAGTATGCCTTTTCTGCCAATTTTTATTTATCTTTGTTCATCATGGTTTCTTGATTGCTTCTATTATTTGCCTTATATTTTTGCTATTTTCTTCATTATGAATCTAACAAAAAGAAGGGGATTTGAGTAATGGCTTGGGGAACTGTCTCCCAAACTGGGATATGGCCTTGGGGAGAGGTGAAATCGTGAACTAGTGGAGTTGACGAGTTCACAGGAGGCTCGTGAGGGAGGATCTCTGCAACTAGTGGGACATCAGATATGAGAGAAGCCTCCCTAGGAGGAAGGGTATACTCCATGTCAGTTCCGTCGGACGATATGACGCATACCTGATTGGAAGGATGAAGGAGCAGTGGTGCGCCATGGTAAGTTCCTAACAATGATGGGTCTTTGAAAATTATGGGGCCCATTTCGATGAGTGGCTATGCTTCGTGATTAGTATGGATGAGAGGGAGAATGTTATTGATGTTGATAGAAGGGTTAGGCTCATAATGTGAGACTTGGTCAATGGTAATGATCTTCCCATTGTGGGGGAACATCATGGTTTGAAAGACAAAAGAGGCAACTGTCTTCATAGCGTACATGTAGCTACGACCGAACAATATATTGTAATCGAGTGGGGCATCGATAACTTCAATGTCAATGAGAATGGTCTTTCCCCCGAGTTATACAGGGACATTTTGGAAGAGCCATTTGGGAGAAGATGGTCGTCTGTCATAAGCTCTTAAGGTAATGGCAGATGGTATGAGTTTGGGGGAACCAAGTTTCTGCCATACAGACTTGGACATGATGCATGTGGATGTGCCTTCGTCAATGATGCACTGATGCATTGTAATGTTCCAAATTTTCACTGGGATTTGAAAAGCGATGAGAGCGAGGAGGCGAGGTTCTCCGATGTAGAGATAAAATCTGATGAGTTGGGTATACGCGGGGTCTATTGCCCCCAAAGAAGAAAGTAATGACTTTTGCTGAGTGGGACAAGCTTGAATTACTTCTAAGACTAACATGGCAGCTGAGGACTGTGCTAAGTCATTGACCAAACTGTAATTATGAGCCTCCCTAGCCTGCGGGTTGTGGGCATTCTTGCGCAATGGGATGCGAGGGATGTGAAGAGGTGTCTCTGTGTTAGGGCGAGGAATCACTAATGGGGGTCACGTTGGTGCTGGGATTGTTTCTGGGGGAATGGGAGGAGACTCAGCGGGTGCATGGTATTGACAACTATGTGTCTGTAGAAGGACTTCTTCCTCACTAGTGAGGAGGATAGTGCGATATGTGGGATTGTCTGGGTTGAGATATTGTCCCAACTGTGGTGGGGTAGGTTGCATGTTCTGTTGCGTGTTCATCACACCCTGGTGCGGAATGGGGTTTTGTAGCACGGTTGGGGGAGGTTGTTGTACGTATTGTTGTGGGGCCTGTTGAGGGGCAAGTGGTGTTGGATGATGTGGTCCATTTCCTGAGTCTTTCATTTGTTTAAAATCACCGATTTGGGGGCAATGATGATTATAGTGACCGAACTCACCACAAAGGGCACAAGGGAAGTTGGTTCGAAGATTATTGTTATTTTTCCCTTGACATCTGTTGTTATTGCCCCCATGGGGGTTCTGATTTCCTTGGTTTTGGGTGCCCCCAATAGGTTGGTTATGTTGGGGGTGATTCCCACCTTGACCTGGGTTGTTATTGTTCCTGTTTTTTCCTTTCTTTTTGGCATTATTCGACTGATGGGTCGGATTTACCGTATTCATCTGTTCAAAATTTTGATATTTCTGAATGGGAGAGGGTTGAACAAAATTCAACCCAGCGTGAGGGTGTGGGGGAGCCATGGGTTGTGGAGGACCAGGGAATGAAAAGTACGGATTCTGTGGGGGTAATGATCCGTAAGGTACATAAGAAGGTGTGGCTCTTTCTCTAGTACTTAGAGTATAAGTTGAGGTAGAGGGAGTACCAGAACTTATTTGGATTGGTGGATGTATTGTGGGTGTTGGTGGTGGCCCACTGGTGGGTGGAGGAAGGGAAACAGGGTACGGTTGTTGATAAGGGGGTGGAGGATAATAAGGGGTTCCTCCATATGTCGACAGATATTGAGGTGTGCCATACATTGGTGGTTGTTAGGGTTGTGGATTGTGGTGTGTGGTATTACCAATCAATATGTCTGTTGAGTGAGACATCCCGGGTTTGTCTTGACCAAATGGCATAGGTTTTGGGAGATCAGGAAGTACTGTGTACAAGTACCCTGATTATGAATAGATGAGGTTATATTGTTGAGACTTTTTGATGGCTTCTTCTTCCGATTAAGGGAAGGTGGAAGCCACATCTTTACCGAGGAGAGAGACAAGTGATCTGAGAAACCAATCAAGGCACTGTTGTTTGGTGGTTTCTGCTTTGCACAAACAACATCGTCGACGCCACTCGTGGATGTGATCAGCGATATGTGTGGTTGAGGTTTGTTTGAAATTAGATAGTAGTTCAATACCATTGTCATGGTGGATTAGTAATTGAAGAAGGTCAAAAATGCTTTGGCCAAGGACTTGAAGGTCACATGGGACCTCAACTTTTCATCTACATACCATTTGGTTGATGGGCCAGTGAGTGTGCGTTGAAATAATCATAGTCGGATGGAATCATCCATAATGATGTTGGAAGAGCACCATAAGTGCAAATTCATGACATGGTTGGCAGGGTCATCCCCTACCTTTCCTTCAAACTTGGGGATATCTGAAGGTAGTTTGGTGGGCATTGAGGGCCATGTGGGGTCATGCAATATAGGATCATTTGTGAGTTTTCTTAGATATAGTATGTTGAGAGAGGCCAAGTATGGCATTTGTAGTGGTGGCGGAGGATTAGTTCCAGCCATGGGGTGAGTGTGTTGTGAACCTGACCCTTGGGGGGGACTAGGTGGGTTTGTACTTCCCCCTTGAGAGGAAGTTGGTCCCCCACTTCCATGTAAAGGAGAGCGAGTGGACTGTGGACCTTGGGAATTGGACCCAAGTAAGGTGGAACCAAGCAAATCTGACCCTAAGATAGTGGCACTCACTGGAGTGTGTGAAGGTGGTGTCGATGAGTTGGCAAGACTAGTAACTCCCCCGAGAATAAGAGGGAGGTTTAGCAAGCGTCTGGAACGACAGGGGTTCTGTGGGTCCCCTATGATGTCCGACTAGCTGAGTGGATGTGTGCGAATGGTGATGAGAGTAAAATAAACAAGAGCCTTTGTTTGCAATTTTTTGAACTTTACACCATATATATCTAAATCAAATGTAATCAGAAGTGCATCATACATAAAGTGTTTTGATAAAGAAGCATATATGTGGATAAGTGGTTTTGTCCGCGTGGGGAAACAAAGAAAACAAATGCTCGTGTCCTAAAAGACGTAACGTCCTTCCTCTCAAAATAGCACTGGACCTTCCAATAGCACTCGACAGTGGGATTTGAAGCCACCGAAAGAGAAACTAGTAAAGGATGAAGCAATCAGTTATAATGAGGGGTAGAGGGGGCATATCCTGAAAGAACTGGCAATATTTCCCAATATCCACACAAAATCCGATCAAGGTGCAATTGCAGCCCACAATTTCCACCTAGGTAGATATCCTAAAATTTGGTCGCTAGGTACCTCGGTCAAAGTGCGGCATTTAGATTTTCGGCCTAAGAAATGGGTCACGGGCTAGATCCCGTCCAAGAGGTGGGTGCCTCAAGGGGGGACGCACAGAACAACTGGACCTTGGCCTTCAACCCTTCATGGGTATCTCCCTACCTTATGGTGTTAGGAACACTTGACTTGGAGGATTTACAGTTCCCTATTTGACAACTTCTATTGTTTTGACAATGTGAGAACCAGATAACGGGGAGTTGTTTGGATGCCTATCCCCGAAATCCTACCTAGACTAAAAAATTTATTTTGGCACCTCTTGTGGAGGAAAACATAGTGAGTTTTTAGAAAAGTTTTAGATGTGGTTGTTTGAGAGATTGGGGGTGTGAGCCAATCTCATTGAATTTAAATGGGAGTGGATAGTTTCGTCAAGAAAAGGGTGGGGTGTTTCAGAATCCCTTTGGAGGAAACTTACTTTGACCTCCACGTTTCGAGATGAAAACTATGTGAGTGATAAGTGACTTTTGTGTGTGAATAAGTGAAAGTGTGCCAATGTTTTAATGAATTAGGTGTCACCTTGTTGCATGTGGACTTCACTTGGTCCTTACAAGTGTTGATTACCTAATTAACTAAATGCCTTTGGTACAACCTTGGGTAATTGAAAAGTCCCTAGGAAGCTAGCATGTGGACATGTGGGTCCTTTACTATTCCTTTAACTCCCTATTGTGATTTAATCTAAGAAAGATTTGAAACTATCATAGATTGTGATCATGTGGGCATGTATGGGCCCATTACAAAACCTTTAAACTTCCCTACTGATTTAATCTAAGAAAGTAAATTTAAACACTATCCTATCTTTGTAGCATGTGGGCATGTATGGGCCCATTACAATATTGAGATGTGTTTCAAAAATAAACTAAGAGGAGTCCCGAGGGGGATGTTGTCCTCTCCTAAAGGTTTTAGTCTTTTTAAGGGAGATGAAATTGTCCTACAACCTTTTTTTGATTCTCAAGGTTGCTTTGAAGCGCGAAAGAAGAGCATACTAAATTATTGTTATCCAACTTCTGGTCCCAATGCAAGTTTTATGTGATTACAAATGATTCCAACTTATACTTTTAGTCAAAGAAAACCATCCATGTGGAAAAATGAAAGAAAAAGAGGAAATAATGATTTTAAACCCCCTAAGTGCCTATGTGTTTTGACTAATCCCTTTATATGGAGAGGGAACTAAGTGTGGTGCAGATTACAACATGCATGAAATCATTTTTAAGA
>ML826416.1:26349-48382 GCA_009831015.1 Picea engelmannii | reverse complement strand
TCTTGTACTTGAACATTTAAGTGGGGTAAAAGGAGGTTGCCCCCTCGAAGAGGCTTATTATCTGAAATTATCTATTTTTCAAGGCGTTGAGTACTTTTCCTGAGGTTTTTCTATGCTATATTGATGTTTGGTTCTTAACAGTCCAAAAGTACCCACAATAAGAGGAGGTGTGGGCTTCACGAATGAGAATAAGGATATCATCAGTAGTAGGCACACATAGCTTGTCAAAATTATATAGCCAGCCATCCTGAATGTCATAGTTGAGGAAAGGGGTATGGTTAATGACTGTAGGTTGTTGCAAGGCATTCTAGATGGTACTAAATAAAGGTTCAGAGGCATACAGAGGCTTCCAATATTCATTAGCAACACAACAAAAAAACAAGGTTTGAGTTATTTAAGGAGGGGGCGACTAAAAATATTATCCATGCGATTGGTGGCCCCCTTCTTTTATTTGATTACCAAGTGGAACTTGGGGATGAATTTAAGGATGAAAATTTGGTTTAAAATGTAGAAACCTTGGCGAATCTTACTAGTCTTTCATATGTAAACTATAAATGTTTGGAGATATTTTTGTAAAAATATTCAAATTTCTAAGTATTTTATATAGTTTTTATAAAATTTTGGCTATTTTAAAGGTAAAATAATTTTATCTTATATAATTTGGGTGAATCATTTTAAAAATAGTGAATCTCATTTTTGGAAAAAACATGGAAAATTAGCCCATGAGTGAAATTTAGCCCCTAAAATCATCCCTGGAACTGTTGTATATAAGAATCCCACTTCAAGTGACATTGTTCCTAGAGCTTAGAATGAGAATTAATAAAAATAAAAGGATGATGATCAATATGAATACTAGTCTCCTTACCCAAGATATAGTGGCACCATTATTTTAAGGCCTTGAAAAAGATGTAGAATTCCTTAACGTAGGTACTATAGTGTTTTTTTGGCTTAACCTAATGTCTTAGAATGATAATCAATGGGATGTCCTCCTTGTTTAATAACTGCACCAATCACATCTTGAGAGGCATCGGTCTCAATTGAAAAATGTTTCTAAATATTGGGAAAACGAAGGACAAGTGTTGAACAAAGGGCCTCTTTAAGGCACTGGAACTGCTCCTGAGCCACCAGAGTCCAAAGAAAACTATATTGATTAGCCAAATGATGAAAGTGATTTTCTAGCTGAGAGAAGTGAGGAATGAATTTCCTGTAAAAATTGATGCCACCAAGAAAAAGTTTAAGGGACGATACGGACTGAGGATAATTCCATTGTGTTACATCTTAGACTTTATAAGCATCATGATGGACACCTTCTTGATCGATGAAAAACCCCAAATAAGAGAAAAAAATTTGGCCAAAGGAGGAATTTTATTCCTTGACCTTAAGGTGATTAGTATGCAATAGTTGGAGTACGTTGCACACATGCTATACATTTTCCTACCAAGTCCTACTAAATACCATAATGTCATCGAAATAGATGACCACAATGTGGACTAATAGATGACAAAATGTATCATTGATGAGCCTGTGGAATGTGGAAGGGGTTTTGGTGAGGCCAAAAGGAATCACCATTCATTCATTGTTACACATTAAAACATCACACTTGATTTATGCACCCTAAGTGTCGCAAGTGTCGCAAAGTGATGTATGGACGTTGTTAAGTGTTGCATGCATTGTTTCAAGTGTCATATTCACATTAACTAGTTTCACATTCACTTTTTTTAGTGTCTCAACCCCTTGAAACCATGAAAGACATTTTCCATAACCCCTAAGTCATATTGGAGGAAGAAACCCATCATTTCAAGGTCAAAACACATCCCTTTCTTTAGCAAATCGACCTTTTTGGGGGAATTTATGAAGGGTGGAACCCCATGGCCATGTTGTGGGAGTGAGAATCTATGGAACGATGCCCCACTTTCCATGTTATAGGAGCACCACTCTATGGAATTGTGCCCCACTTTCCACGTTATAGGAGCTCCACTCTACAGGATGGAGCATTGTGTCTAGTTGTGGGGGAGCACCAATTTTGGTTATGTTAGACCCCCATGCTATGGCTTCACCTTAGGATCTTATCCAAAACTTAAGTATCCATACCCTTAACCATATCCTTCATTTTCTCATGGTGGTTGTACCTCTAAAGCCTATATATTGAAGGTATTTCCAAGGTGAATGGGGGAACAATTGAGGTATCAAACCTTTGATTATGGAGAAAGCATATGAATTTTAATGTCAAGATTCATGCAAGGGATCGATGAGGAGATCTTGTAGAAGTGATACAACATCATACATAGTTTGTAAGTGCCTCTTTTTGTCTTTGCAATTAATATATACTTGGATTATTTACTTCAAGTTTATGTCTTGTTACATTTTCTTGTCTATTGTTTCTTTACTATTCGTAGATAGAACTATTTTATATAATCTTGTAGAGAAAGAGATATTATTTTTCCTTTGTTGTCCATTGCAGATCTGAATTTGTGCCATGGAGTTTGAAAATTAAGTTCAAGGATTGGAAGTAGTGAGTACAAACATCAAAACATGTTCATCATATCCTTTATCTCCTTCTCTTTAAGATTGGTTAAGATAAGTTTAAAGGGATGTTAGTCTCCACTTGTACTTTTTTTTATATTGGTATAGGGGTATAATAATCCAAGGGAAGTTTCATTTGTACATAGGTGAAAAATTCCATAATAGAAATTGGTGACTGCGTTGGGGAACAACTTTGACTAGTTTTTCCTCTTTTTCCTCTTGAATCCCTTTCTTGTGATTAGATATTGCTTGTTTGATGCTTATTTATAATATATCTCCCCTTTGTTATTCATCATTGAAGAGTTTACAGAGCCATTTACTAATTCTCTGTTGAGTTAGAACTTGTGGAAGTCATTTTTGAAGTTTTCAGAAATTCGCACTGCCCTGTAGTGTACACCAAAGCGTCACTTACCTGATTGCCACTCCCCACAATCCTATTGCCAATAAATCTTGCAATATTGGTTCACCTTCCTTTTCACTAGTTTGGTATTTGTCTCGTGATGTTTTCAATTATCGTATTAATTGAAAGAATTCTACAAAGGTTTGATTAGTCTTGAGTTTATTTTCAATATTATTTAGAACATATCACTCTTCTAAATGATTGAGAGTCTTTTTCTTACCACAACCTAGATTAAATTCCTTTCCTTGCTTCTCATTTTTAGATATTGTTGAGTGATTGTCTCTTTCTCTTTTTCATTGTTTGATTTCTTGTTGGAAGCATTTTGACATTGTGTTTTCTTTTCGACTTTTTGAGTTCTTGATTGAGCGAGTTATTTCATACTTAGTTTGTCTCAATTCTCGTCAGTTTTGAGTGCATTTCTTGTTCGATATTTTTACTTCATATTCCTTTATATCTGCATTGGATTATTTCATTGAAAGTAAGGAAGTTTAAATAATTTACATTTGATTTAGGTCCATTGGATTTATAATCAAATGAACATAAATTGATTTCATTCAAAGTCCTAGGTGGTACATGTTTGTACTTTGCATTTGGTAAACTACATTGGGTTTATGCATTTGGGAATGGATAAAGACTCTTCTCCTTTCCATAGATAGAGTTAATCGAAAAAAACATTTTTCATCTCATTTTCCATACCCTTGAGTAAGCAACATCATAAAAACAAAACGCTAATTAAAATCTATCTAGAATTTTTTGTTTCTAGGCGTCTACAAACCTACATTAGCTTAATTGTAGGGATTTGGAATAGGTATTGAGAATAACTTTATAAATCTATAAAAAAACATATAATATTGAAATAGAGAGAGAAAATCCAATTTTCGGATATGCATAGTTGGGACCCCCCTCTCACATAGGGGTTAAACATGAGGTCATGTGCAGAAGAGAAAATAAGATTACCCCTCTAAAGCTTAACAGAACGCAGTGGAAAGACCATATATTGAGGTTTGTTATTGAAGTGTCACTATTTTCATTAGGTATTGGTGCTTCATGAATCTCAAATCCATTAGAGGTCCTATGGAGTTTACCGATCCTCTTTTCTTTATTCCTTTAGAAGAATTTCAGACTTGATATTGTGCCCATATGATCGATCATGACTTTTAACTATACCTGCCCGGAGGATAAATGCGAGTTGGTAACCTTAGTTGCATTTATATTTAGGGTTCATAGGCAAGGTGAGGGTGAAGGGGAGTCTTTGTTGTACTTGCATCAGGCGTTGGTCAAACTCACTCAGGCTCCTTGGAGTGTAAGCCACAGATAGACTATGAAGGAAATTGCACCAAGGTGTAAGTCCATTAAGAAATTCACCAATGTAACTGATACAACCAACATATCCCAACCCATTTTTCATATTGATCCTGTGACATTGGATTTCATCACCAACTAGCGTGTTCACTATGAAAAGGTTTGTTTGTTTGGTTTGCTTCCTAGATTTTTTTAGCATGTGTTGTTTGTTTTATCTAGATATCCCTTAGGGTTGAGTATGTGTCTATGAAATCAGTTCTTGTAACTACCAATGAAGTATACCCTTTTCCCATGATACCATTTTCCCCCTTCTTTGGGACACGGTAGTCCTCCTAATGTCACTACTTTCACTCTTCTTGGACTCACTATTGGGTTACCATTCTAGTTGTTTTCCACTCTGGTGAACGTAAATGCTCCTGGATATTTGTCCATAAGTAATCCACCCCATGGCCATCAATATCATGTCTATCCTATGCCTTCTTCATCTGTAGGGCGTTCTTTGCATTCTTCCTCTTCTCCTTTTGAAATATCTGCATCTAGTAACCAGAAGGATAAGAAGAAGAAGAAAATGAAGATTAAGAAGAAGAAAAATATGCCAAGGGGAAAAATTCCAACCACTGCAGGAAATGTTGGAAGAAATCAACCATCTACTTTTCATCATGTTGGGAGTGTTCATAATGTTGACAAATCCACCAAGACACATCGCAACCCCAAACTCCCTTGCACGATTTATAAGGGTGAGCATCTTCTTTAGGATTTTCCTGGTATTCTGAAGGTTGTAGAAGTGTGGTATTAGGCTTCTCAACCCGTGTCATCAACCATTGTAAGTCATGCTAGTGAGAAACCATCAACTAGTGATAATCAGGTTGGAAGTAATAAGGGTAAAGTAAAATTTCCTTGCTTGTTATGGAAGGAGATGCACTGCAATTACCTCTTCCCTCATATAGATGAGGCTTCACATCTGTTGGAAAATATTGTTGATGTCCAAAAAGAACTTCCATCTCCCAACCTACCATTGGTTGATGAATTGGTCAATCTCGTTCCATAATCAGACAATCTATTTGATTAGGTGATCCATTTGGTTCCCTCATCAGTTGAGCCGATCAATTAAATGATCGATTTGATTTCACCTTTGATCAATCCCATTCTCCCCTTGGAGAGTGAAGTTAAAGTGGTCAATCCAATACCACCCTTGGTCGATCACACTTCTCCTAGGAAGATTGAAGATTTACCTCATGTATTTCTTGTTTGTATGGATTCTTCTCGAAAATGGGGCACTTCACCTATCCCAATAGAACCCCCCTTTCAACGGAACACCCCTGAGTAATGAAGCCATTCTTTCGATTGGGGTGTACTGCCGAAATCATGTCTCCCTTCCTATATACCTTTCCAAATCATTGTTCAGGTTTGTGGTAGGGACATTCCTCATAATATTGTTCATGAAGGTGCATTCGTTAGTATCTTGTCCTTGATTTCATGGAAATCCTTCAGTTCTCCTCAACTTGCATTGGTGACTCAGAATATGTTTGATTTTAACAGAAGGGATAGTCAACCTTTAGGTATCCTTCCTCCTTTTCCAGTTACTTTAGGAGGGATAAATGTCCATATTAATGTGATGGTATTCCACGACCCCTTGGATTTTAATTTTCTCCTCGGGTGAGACTATGTTTATGTTATGAAAGCTATTGTATCCACACTCTTTCGGATGATGTGTTTCCCTCACAATGGAAGCATATTGACCATATACCAAATTTCATTCATTGTCCCTCATATGATGGTCAACCATCCAAATTCCCTAAACGGTCATTATATACAATCTATATTCACCCGACCACAAGTCTATTATGTGGAAACTTGTCCCATGCATTCAACTTCTAATGAGAACGACTCTCTCCCTTATCCTAATTTAGATTTGGTATTTGACATGGTGATCTCTTCGATAGGGATATTATATCATGATATCCCTACTCCTATCGCAACCCTCGACATGTATTCCTTTTGGAGTGTGATTATGCCATGTAGCAAAGATCTCTTGGAAGCTATGATTGATTTTTATATCTTGAAATTTATTCCTTCCATGGCATTGTCCTCTTGGAATCCCTGATCAAGTAGAGGTCTTTGAGCATAGTTTATTTTTTGATTTCAATCTCGTTAAAAAATAAAACTAGATTTGAGCAGAGTTCCCATTTCTGTTCCAAGCTTTTTAAGAAATGACACAGAGGGCCTCAACCATAGTTTCTAGTTTCAATATTGTGTAAAAATAAAATCTACCTTGTGGGCATATTTTTATTTTCCATGTCAAGATCATTAAAAAATGAAAAAAAGTTCTCAGAATTGAACCCAGAGGTCATGACAAAAGTTATTTTCCTGTGTCAAGATCATTAAAAAATGAAACAACCATCTCTCTTGTTGAGTCGATCCTTTTTCTAGATCTCATAAATATTAAGTCGAGTCTTTCACCAAATCTCGTAAATGTTGAGTCAAGTCTTTCACTAGATCTCGTAAACCTTCCTTTCACTTGCCTTTGTTTGTTGACCATTTTTCTCGATCTGGTATAGAAATATATGACAACATAAGCATCGATGGATGAAATGAAGCTTGGGGGGGATATCTCCAACCTCTATACATCATGCTAGAGAAAATCCACTAGCTTCCATCATGTAGTTGGGTGAAAAGTACAAACTATCCATCGGTCTCATTCAAAAACTTTGGAAATTACATTGGGAAGTTTTGAGCTCAGTATTTGTTCTTTCTCATGCTCGTTAAAATATGATAATATGTTACCAAGTATACTTTTATCTCTTTTTCAGACTTGTAAAAGCTATGCAAAAAATGAACTCTTTGGAGTTTCCTTTAATCTCTTTTAAGAATCCATAAACACGAAAAGATTGTCGAGTGAGATTGTTTCCTTTCACACTCATTAAAAGGTTTGAAATGGCGTATTTCGAGTGGTATTTTATGTTTTTTTTGACCTCGTGGGACTAATTATAAAAAATGAACACTCTAATCAAGCATGATTAGAAGACTTATCCGTTCTATTATTTTACACTTTTTTCAGGCTTGGGAGACTAAATTTATGAAAAAGTCATCCATGGAGTCATCTTTAATTTCTTTCTGGACTTTCTAAATGTGAAAAACCATTAGGATTACCTCCTTTGGTCTCGTAAAATTATGCATCGAAGGACATATGTGAGTCCAATCTCTAGGACCCATATAGGACTGAAACCCTCCTTCTTCAGGTTTGTTAAAGATTTGATGCAGGACTCATCCAAAGGATCATCTATACTGAGCAGTTTTTATCCTCCTCAAGCTCGTTAAAAATGAAAGAGGTACTCATCTATCTGGATGGGGAAATAAATTGAAGAAATTGGGTCATTTTTTTTGGAATCCTTTATGGCAGTTATTGTCTCCCTTGAACATGACACATGTTTTCATCTTGTCTTATAGTTGGGTAATCTTCTTGTCTCTAAGCCATACTGATTCCATGTGTCGCTATAATTTTTTGTTCCAGTCGAAGAGTGATCTTATTATCATCACATTATGTTCTTGGTACTCGTTGAGTCAATGCTTCCAAGTCATTTTTCATTCCTGATCATGTTCAAGGGAAGTTTCACTTCAAACCATCCATCTATAGTATTACCAGTTTCCATTTCCTATGTCAGTCCATAATCATTTCATTCACCATATTAAATCACTTTCCTGTGTCAATTTCATGTCCATGATGGGGGATACATCGTGGACCTCCTTCGAAATTTATTTTTCCTATCGACTTCAACAGATTATATAGTAATTATACTTAGAATCTAGTTAGGACCTTGAGGCCTGCATGCCTCAATGGAAATCCTCCTCGTTTTGAAAAATACGTTGACATCATTTAAATATGATAAGATGATTCCATGAATGTGCACCTCAAATCATTTATTCACATTCTCTAGAATGTACTAGGGTACCTTGGGAGTCATTCTCACCATTAGTTATTTCCCTGACACTTGTTAACAATTTACCTCAATGACTGGTAATCAATGGGTTTCTACGATGTTCAACATCAAATTGTCTACTCACATGGCTAGATTTGTACTGCATTGGGATTGGGACAAAGAAATGGGTTTGGTGTTCACTCTGTTATGTTTTTTTCTCAAGTTGCGATGGAGATCATTTGAGCATTTAAAAGATTTCAGTACAATCACCATGTTGGAAATCTTACTGATATATATATATATATATATATATATATATATATATATATATATTGTCACATAGATCCACATTGTACTGATCTATGGCTATGTTTTGTCATCTCATAGCCCCACTATGTATGTTTCGTGGCTATGATCAGTTAATGTCATGGAGATATGGATCCACATTGTATCTCCGGTATCCATATCCTTAGTCAGTATTCTCATGGATCTATATTTTATTGGTTGGTGGCCATGATTTGAGTCATCTCGTAATCCGAGTATAGGTAGTATCCTTGGAAATGGAACATATTTCTATATTGACTGATGATTGTTTGCAACTTGCATTGAATAATTTATAAAGTGTTTTGGCCATCAATTTCTCTTATGACCTCACACTTTAGGGGGAATCTACTACACATAAAAATGTCACACTTGAGTTACGCACCCTAAGTGTCACAAGTGTCACAAAGTGATGTATGGACCTTGTTAAGTGTCGCATTCACTATCACAAGTGTTATATGCACCTTACCTAGTGTCACATTCACTTTATTGAGTTTTTAAACCCCTTGACACCATAAAATACATTTTATATTACCCCTAAGTCATATTGGAGGAGGAAGCCCATCATTTCAAGGTTAAAACACACTGTTTTCTTGGAAAAACCAACCTTTTTGGGGGAATTTATGAAGGCTGGCGCCCCCTTGTCATCATGGGGGAGTGCCACTTTATGGAATGGCACCCCCATTTCCATTTTAAATGAGTTCCACTCTATAGGATCGTACCATGTTTCAAATTCTGGGGGAGCTTCACTCTTGTTAGAGGGAAAAGGGGGATCCTCCACCTTATTCTATGGGCTAGATCTCTTGGGATGACGTTGGTTATGTTCAACCCCCATGCTATGGATTCACCTTAGGATATTATCCAAGCCTTAAGGATACACATCCTCAACCATATTCTCCATTTTCTCATGGTGGTTGTACCTCTCAAGCCTATATATTGAAGTTATTTCCAAGGTGAATGGGGGAACAATAGAGGTATCAAACCTTTGATTTTGGAGGAAGCATCACATTTTTATGTCAAGACTCATGCAAGGTATGGATGAGGAGAACCTGGAGAAGTGACTACATCATCAATCATGATGTATAAGTTCCTTCTTTGTCTTTCCAATTAATATCAACTTGGCCTATTCCCTTCAAGTTGATGTGTTCACATTTGCTTGTCTATTTTCGTTTCATTATTCATAGATATGTGTTATTTGTCTAATCATATAGAATAGAAGGAAGATTTCCTTTGCTAGTCTTTGCAGGACTTCAATTGCATTGAGGAGCTTGGAGATCAAACCTAAGGATTAGAGTACTGAGGACAAACATCGCAACAAGGTATGCTACATCCTTACTCTCTCTTGCTTGCTTGATTGACTTAGATATATAGGGAAAGTAGTAACCACTTGTTCACTTCTATATTTGGAAGAAAGATAGAAGTCTTTGTCCAAATGGGAGCTTATCCTGTCTTGAGGGTAATATTTCTCAAAACATTCATAGATCCCAAATATGGTTTTAAAATTTGTTTTCCAAGTGTTGGTAGTATCCATGCACACTTGGTGATATCCCACTTTTAGATCCATCTTTGTAAAATACTTTACCCCTTTGATATGATCAATAAAGTATTCAATATGAGGGAGAGGATAGAGATTTTTTACAATAATATTGTTGAGAGTGTGGTAATCAGTGAAGAAATGCCACTCACCACTCTCCTTTTTGGGAATAATGAAGGTGGCAAAGGCATAAGGAAAGCAGTTGGGTTGGATATGGCTGACATTGAGAAGTTTTTGGACTTGGAATTCAATTTCCTCAACTTCACTGGGAGCCAAATGGTATGAAGGAGCATTAGAAAGAGAAACATGAGGAGTGAGGTCAATATAACTCTCAATAGGGTGTTTAGGTGGAAGGCCTTCTGGAGGGGAAAACACATCAAAAAATTCAAAGAGAACAACAAACAAATCAAGTGAAATGGAATTGGGTGTATGATCAGGATTAATAAGAAACAAAAATAATAAGGAGAGGGATTTATTGAGGTCTACTTGGTCGATGGAAACTTGGAAAAAAATTAGAGGAGGATCTTTCATGGATGAAGAGGTAAGAACATAAGTTTGACCATCTTGTTTGAGTTGATACTAATGGGTGAAAGAATGATAAATGACATGATGTTGTTCTTGGTATGGGATGCCTAAAATAAGATCTACATAATCTAACAGAGACATATCACAAAGGAAGAATCATGAAAAGGTCCAATGGAAAAGGTGATGACATAACGTTGTGTGACCATGAGATGAGGTTCATCCTTATGAACCTACCCTAATTTATAAGGAGAGGGATGAGGGGTGGTTGGTAGGTTTAATTGGTTCACCAAATCTTGAGCTACTAAATTCTTCTGGATGCCATTATCAATAATGAGCGTAGCAAGAGACTGCTTGATTTGGAAATTGTGGGTGAAGAGAGAGGCAACCAAGGTAGAATTACAATTAGTAGCATTTAAAATAAAAGAATGGTTTGCAGCTATGATATTGTCTAAAGATATTGGCTCTAAAGGAGGGGCACTGAAGATGAGGGATCATGAGTATCGAGATTTTTTTTTTTGGAAGTAGACAGATTCTATAGGACACGATAATCAATGGTGTTATGGAAGGAACACTTATGGAATGTGCACCGTTTAGAAGACTTAGGGGAACAAGGATAATTTGGAGAGGAGGGACTGGAGGAAGAGTTAGGGAGATATTAAGGGTATTTCAAGTGATGGTTTATCTTACACTCAACTGTGAGAGCATGGGTGAAAGCCTTATCTAGAGAACTATTGTAAAAAAATCCACCTCCTTGCATAAACAGTTCAATAAAATATAATTAAACTTTACTATGAGTACCTCTTAGGAGTCCTGAATATGGAATTGGATGGATATCCTGGTAAATATTTCAATGTATTGCTGCACAGACTGGCTTGACAATTGGCATATCTACAACCAGTGAGCTAGAAGATTCTGGCACTAGTTAGTAGGATAGAATTTTCTATAGAGCGCTTCACATAGAGCTTCCCAAGTACTAATAGGAGGAGTAGAAGATGAGGCAGATGCCTGCAAATCCACAATGAGTTGGGTCCTAGTGGGTAGAGTATCACACCATGACTAGGAAATGCCTTCCATTTGTAAGATAGAAGTTTGAAGCTTCTCCTGACCAGAGATGCCATGATGAGTTTTGAAGTATGTAGAGATAATTTGAATCGAGGAATCTACAATTTACCCATTGATATTCCAAAAAAACTTAGGAAGTTGGGAGAATGAATCCAAATTAAAAAGAGTTGGAGTCTGACACTACAATCTAATAATCTCATGAACAACCAAATCCAACTATTGGATAGGGGAAGAGCTGAAAAAATAGGCAACATCCTATAAAGTGTCCCTTCTTGGAGGCATGGTATTCATAAAATAGTGCTTCTCCTATCCAGATAAGAATGATAGGATGTTGATTTGTAGAGAGGAGAGGGGGGAGGGGGGAACCCTAGAGCACCTATGGACTACAAACTGAGCAGAGAGGAGGAGGTGTTTTCCCTAATGTACCTATGGAAATATTCATGAGCCGAGAGGAGGAGGGGGTTTCCCTAGTGCACATTTTGGGAGAGAGAGAGGAGGGTGAAAAGAAACCATAATGCATCCCCTACATCCAGAAAAAAAATTCCAACCCTAACACATCCATAAAGGGATATGGGTTTTCCTAGTTGTACCAATGAGATATCTGAATAGTGGAGCACACAGACCTTACAGTAGTGCTATGATACCAATTGATATGCAATATTGTAGAGAAAGCCAAAGAACATTCACAGAGAAAAACAAAAACAACACGGGATATGAGTAATAAAAATGAATCATTCATCTTATTTAGTAAATCATGCCACCTTTATAAATTATATCCTAAACATACAATGGTTTTGATCAAAATTGGACCAATTCTAACTAACCAATGCATAGAAAAGGTCCCAAACCCTAACAACTATCTTAGTTTACCAGTTCTTGGTCATTGGGATTTGTGCCAAACCTCCCAAGTAGAGATGCCCTCCATCTGGCCTTTGTGGTGAAGTGCACTGCATTTAAAAGGAGGTGCACCTTTGTGGTAGCACCATGCTAGTCTACCTTGAGATATGTGCTCTTCTACTTGGGGAGTGCTCCTTCTAGTCTTCCTAGAGAGGAACTATGGAGGTGGAAGCACAAGATCCACAAGTTCAAGGAGAAGCACGGAGGATCACCAATTCTTGGATTGATGAGGATGACCGTGTAATGGGGTCAGGGATGATGTAAGACCTTAGGAAAGAGGGTTCCCATTCTAGCCAATAGACCAAGGAAAGATTTATTGGGTTAGATCAAATACCTTGGGAACCCATCATACCAATAGGACTCAGTAGCAACTAATGGGATGTGCGATGGACACTAGAGAGAAAGGGAGGTTGGAAGATTGGTCAAGGCATGACTTGGGTTCCCAAATAGAAATTATTATTCGACAAGGAGAAAAGTCTGTGTGCTTGGGTGAGTCAATCGATTGACCCAAGGGATGTGCACCCCTTAGGCACAAGTCTCCCCAAAATAAAGTGGAAAAGTTACCAAACGAATGTGTTGGATCAAAGAAAGGGCATGTTCCATCTTAGGATGGGTGCCTATAAGGCATCATGGAGAAGAAAATTTAGAGGGAAGAAATTTAAATACTTAAGACATGTTCTGAATCAAAGAAGGAGATGGACGAGTTAAGAAGAGAGAAGGAGGGATTCATAGATGAAACATGAATAAGATAAGTTCATTTAGACTTCTAAATAAGGAAATAAAGGTAGGGCACTAGGTGACTTGCCAAAGTTGATTCTATCTATTTTTTTCTAGGTTATTTTTGTAAACTAAGTGAAATCTCCCTTGTAAACTTTCTTCATGTGCAACAAGCTAGAGGCTCCGCACACTCTTGTTCTTGAATAAAAGAATTAGGTTTTATGCTAGTTTGGCCTCCCACTTGAAAATTTTGTTTTATTTTGTATGAATAGTCTCTTTACTTGTTGGAATGTTCTAAGTATAAGATGCAAACATAACTAATTAATGAATTAAAAAAAGCGAAGGTGTAGTCTAGGCCAAGTGGATCGTTCTAGCTTCACAGTCTAGTTGAACATCGTTGGTGTTGTGACCTATTAAAGATGTTCGACGTCCACAAGACAACTAATCTCTTTAGTTGTGTCACAATCGGAATATTCACTTGCCATGGAGTAGAAGGAACATCACCAAGTGAATAGCCATCAACAACAGATTATGGACATTGTGGAAGATCGGGCGATAGACTTATCCACCATAGAAACTCCAAGAGTTGAGCCAAGATAGTGAGTGAAAGAACTTACTAAAATATATTTGGAGATGGATGTGGAAAAGGTTGGAGACGAAGACCGAAATCGAGCACGTATTGCCAATTTATTAGGAAGGCCATGGGGATATACGACTTCCAACTTACTGCGGAACAACTTGAGGGGTTTGGATGCACATAAAAGGAAGTTCATTTGGTCATGCGATACTTGCACATGGAGAACACATATGACACCGTGTATGGAAATAACCTTGGCGGTCAGTATTGGATATACGTTGCTTACTAAACAAAGAGGATTGAGACATGTTTCCAAGCGAAAGCAACATGAATGATGATGCCTAGTGGATTTTTCATCAAAACACTCAAGCAGTGGAGTTCAAAGATGACAAATGGATTGTAGACGTGACTTGCTAGATTGTGACAAGGGGAAATGCCTTGTCCAAAAATGAAGGGTTTCAACTAAGTGAGAACAGGTTGAGACTACAATGGGAGACTTAACAATACCAAGGGGTGTTAGACAACATGACGATGAGGTAGACAAAAATGTTTTTTGGATGCGATATTTGGATTGATCACCCAACTAGTTTGAAACTTTAGAGGATCTAATGTACACATAACACACAAACAACAAATTTGAAGTATCGAAGCCATCGTTGATTAAGGGCACCTCACACTTCAACACACTTTGAAGAACTTATTGAGGAGAGGTTTCCATGAAAACAATGATTGCGGTAGAATCAGTGGTTGAGTGGTGACGAGATTCGGATATGGGAAGAGACGTCATGTAAATTGACCAATATTGTCATGGGCAGGACAACTTGGAGTGGGAGAATTTGTAAGGGTCTCCCACGACACCCACCCAGGGGGGCACTCCTTGGGAAGATTTGACAATGGGAAGATGAAGAGCACAAGGAAGGAAATCTGTTGGGAAGACACATATTTTTGGTTGTAAGAAGGAGCACCTTGAGCACATGAGAGATACATGCCACACCAAGGGGGTATACATCTTACTTAGCTTAGAAGGATAAATGGAGACTTGAGTTGCATTTGGGCAAGGGAGAGGCAGCTTGGGAGCATGAAAAGGGAGTGGACCCATTTTACCTTGGTGACATGGCTGCACTAGATACGTTGGACGACCCCATGGACACACACATGAGGAGTCATGATGATCAATACAAAGAGAACACAAGGAAAGGGGGGTGTTCCCAAGAAGGAGGCCTTCCAATTCAAGAAAAAATCGATGATGATTGTGTGGGATTTGGATGGGTGCATCGAGTTTAGGGAAGGGTTTGATGAGTTAGTTGACTATGAGTTTGTGAAGTGGGGTGACACACCCAAGACATGTAGATTTTTTCACAATTTACTCTTGGAATCCATATAAAACCAAGGGCGTAGAACCAAAAGGGAGCATGGTGAATTTTGACAAGAGATTTGGAGAGCAAATTGTAGCCAAGAGTTGGACGTTTTGAAGGGTTTTGGGGAAGTCTCCAAACGCAGGTATGTGGGGGAATGTGTGAGGTAGAAGGAAAATCTATGTTAGCTTGGTGAAATTCTATGGAAACGAAAGGACACCAAGTCTTTTCTTGTGGAGGGAATCACGAAGATGGTTGGGATAGAGACTCTTGTGAAGATGGATTTGTTCTTGAGTGTCCTCGTGCGGTGAGGCCACTAATTTGACTCTTCCCTATTGTAAAGCAAGTCGGTAGTGCTCATTTGTAACTATTTCACAATAACAAAGACTTAGTCTCATGTAAGGCATGGTTTGTGTCGCCCGCACTATTTTTGTATTTCTCTTCATTTTTTGTTCCACGGTTGTTCTTTTGAAATTTTATGTTCATGGATGCATGCTTAAATAACACTAAGTTTTAAACCGTGTTAACAATTGTCTAAGTAAGCACGGAAGTGTGCTAACAATTGTCTAACTAAGCAAGAGTTACACTAGAGTAGGAGTGTAACTCCCCAATAGCCTAGAACAAACTATGGGTATGCTCTAGGTGAAGAAGCATAGTCGAGATAAAGTATTCTTGGAGTGTCAAACAACCAAATAAGAAACGTGGCCTTGGCCATGCCATGAGAAGGTAGATCTGTTTGAACGTCCTATGAGTGCATGCTATCTCAGAATCTCCCCACTATATGTATGGTCTACGTTTAATTTAACATCCCGACTTAAGATCTAAAATATGACATATAAAATACGTTTATTTCTTATATTTCTGTGTGCTCAATATATGGTGACTTAAGGTCTACAATATCACACATAAAATCTTTTTATTTTGTGAGATGATGGATTTATTTTATAAAATCTGACTTTTTTTTCTGCTTCATTTACACAACACGCAATTAAGGAATAAGAAATCATTCAAATTTGCTGGATGATCAGCGCAATACTTCTTACACTACAATTTATACCTTGAACTGTGCTTATCCTTCAGCCTTGAGCGTCTATGTAACCTTGTATATTTAATACACGATGAAACAAACGGCCGATATTTTAATATCTTGAGAAATATGAAAAGAAAGGATTTAAGATCGTTAAAAAATACCTAGGAAAATGAATGTAAATGCCCATGAAAAAATATCCACCAAAAGACTTCACAGATGCATTTTACATAACCTATTTCAATACATTATTTAAACTCTTTCGATACAGTCTAATGGTTTGTGCCAACCTATGAATAAGTGTAGTTTTATAGTCATAGAGGATTGTTTATAAAATTATTTATTTGGATTATAATTCCATACAGAGTGACTGATGTAGTTTAAAAAATGAACAAGTTTTATAATCATACATGATATTTCTCTCAATAAAAAGTGAACGAGTTTTATGGTCATCTAACATTGTTTATAAAATATTTATTTGGATTATATTTTCATATACAGTTATTCACTTTATAATTTGAGAAAAAGTGATTCATGTACATATTAAAGAAACATTTTAAAGTTTCTTATTAATTCTTGACATAAACATGAAACTAAATTGTACAATAATAGCTAACAACAACTCCTAATAATAATGAAAATTTTACTTTAGTTAAATTATATGTTATTGTCCTTAGATGGGGTGCTAGTGGAGCACACGTGTCAAGCGGAGCAGCCATGAGCGATCCTCTATGGCGTCGGCCACGTGACGACCGCGTGCCACTCCCTCTCACCTGCCTCATGAATTTAAGTTTTGCTCGCTTGAGGCAAGGCGCCATTACTCTCACTGTTCCCTGCTCTGCCTTCGCTTCCCTTCGACGGACCAACACCCTCACTTGGCCTTTACTTTGTGCATTCATCCATTATGGAATCTCACCAGCTCCCCGTCCTGTTTCAATTCTCTAGCACCTCCAAATGGCCCATTCCTTCCTCATTGTTCCTCTGAGAGCTCAATGTCCTTCCCTGCCTTTCCTTGTTCTTCTATTCTCCTCTCCTGGCCTGTTCTTGGTGCATTTTCTCTCTCCTAGTGTCCCAAAGATGCCCCCAGCTACGAGGGAAGTTGAAAAGCTGGTCGACTCGGTAGCCAAACTTACCCCGCCTGACCCTCCGTCCCCTGCCTGCTCCCTCCCTGTCATCCTCCTCCTCTTTGGTCACCTTGTCCTCCTCCCTGGCGTAGTCGATTCAAATTCATTCTTCTCTCCCACCCCTTGTTGCGTCCCTTGTCAACAGAATGGAAGGGTTGGACTGCTGAGGGGCCTCACTCGATCACAACCGAGGACCTTGAGGAAATTCAACATCTATTTCACACCTAGGCTCTTTGGCTTCTCCCAACTCTCCGGCCACCCATTCGCTTCAGGACCAACCTCACAACGCCAGATTTTAAATGGATGGTCCAGAGGCGAGTCAACATCCACGATAACAACCCCAATCTCGAGCCGGTTCCAATGCTGTTCCAGAATGCGAGTGGCAGAACGGCCTTGCACTGGTGCAAAGGTTGGTATTCGACCTGCATCGGGACATGGATGACCTCATTCTCTCTGTGTTATAGGGTGCTCATCACCTTGCAGCAGAGGTAGCCCAAGCATTAGCAACAGCTCAATGAGTGTTGGCACTAGAAACTTTGGGCCACGCAGAGCAAGATTGTGAGGAGCATAGGCTTCCATCTCGACCAGAGGACATTCAGAAGGAAGAGAACGTGCCACTACAGAGGGAGGACATCATGCAACTGGACGAGACACCAGTCTAGGAGGCACCACCTCCTCCCTGGGAAACGACATTTGATTCCTTATGCATGGTCGCGTGGCCACACTACAAGCCATACCAATGATCTATGTTTGTTGTTTTTCCATGTGCATGGCCACCTTTTATGCATTTGTCCATGGATATTATTGTCATGTTGTCTATACCTTTCACAGTTGTAAAGGCCACCGATAGGGGCTTGAATTTTGAACTCTATTTTGTGTGAGTAGCACTCTAAGACTTTAGTTATGAAGTGGTTCGACTGGTTTCCCCTCATGGAAACTCAGTGTTTACAGCTTGAAACCATGAAAAATAAAAAAAATATATATGTTATTGTTCTAAATTATTCTATAATTTTAGGTTTATTTAAATTTTAGGTTATATAGGTTATTATAAACTTTATACTATTTAATCTCAAAATCTATTGATCAAATTTATATGTAATTTTTTAAGATTTTTCGAAATGAAATTAAACTTGCCGAGTCAACTTTCTATAACTTAGAACTCTTTAACTTTCAACTTCGAGAACTATAATTTTAATTAGTGTAATTTGATAAATATATCACATTTAAAGTATTTTTATTTATATTTAAATCATATATTTTCTTAAAAACGTTTAAGTAATACAGATATCAAATCTCTGTATATATGATATAAGAAAAATATTTTTATATTTACTTTTATTTGATTAATAATATTTTTTTATAAATGTTTTTTAAAATATGTATATAACAATAACAATATTTTAAATTGTAAACATATTTTTTAATATATAATATTTATAATTTATAATATTTAGAAAAAATCCTAGAAGTGTAAGACAGTTAGTGAGGGAATGTGCTGTTAAGGTATTTCTTGATGTTAAAATCACTTTGTGAAAACAAACAAACTAACCTTATTAAAGGTTAAGGGTTGCTGTTTAGCATACAAAAACATGATGAGTTTTTTTTAGACTAAATTGAATTGGAAAGATCGTTTTATTAAACCAGTTGAAGATTTTTCTAATGAAATAGATAATAGTATAATATTTCTGAAAACTGATAATCAGTTAAATGGCGGGTTTTTGTTACACGAAATTGAATTGGAAATATCGTTTCTGTTTTTACTAGTAGAATAGATAATAGTATAATATTTCTGAAAACGGATAATCAATTTAATTTAAATTTAGTTATAATGATGTTTTTTTCCACTTTTCAATTTATTGTTAAGTAATCATATTTTAGAAATTCAGTAAAATAATAGTTGAGATCACAAAGAAACCACAATATTTACTAGGTCATCAGAATTGTTTGAGTTACAAATGAGGCGAACTGTCTCTGAACTCCCCAACAGATATGACTCTTCTACGGACCATAGTTACAAAATTCAACACCAGTCATAACAAGAGGTGGACATCTACAGTCTGAAGAACTCTAGAAAGCATATTGACAAAGGAACAGTGTTTGTATTCTCTCAGCTATGAAACCCTAATGCAATGCAGGAAGGACGTAATATATTATTATGAGTATACGGTAATGGACATTAGGCATGTATGCAGTACGTTGTTTACATCATTTCAACGTCCCCGAGCGGCGGTCTCTCTCTGCGCGTTGAAATAAACAGCAGCAACAGGCAACCCAAGTCCATTATATTGTGCAAACTGCCTGGTGTTGAAATGGTGGCGCGATGAAGGAGGGAGCACCGTTTGCCGGCCCTTCTGCTGGAACAGAGAGAATACGTAGCGGTGGATGCCGATTAAAGGCTTTGGAATCTCATAACTCACCATTTCTCTACCTGAACATAAATATTCAATTACCGTTAATCGAGCTTCACACAGTATTAATCCAGATTTGAACAACAAAGATATCATTGTGCAAAACTAATCAAATTTTCAGCGCCCTTGTAAATATGTAAAGTTTGATCTCTGAAAATGGAACAAAAAAGATTGAATATACCTAATAAATAGGTATTAATTCATTTGGATGGCCATGAGCTTAGGATGCATTAATTACTTTTAAAGGCTTACATTTATTGATAATGGTATATTTAATGATTTTTTAATCATAAATTTCAATCCTATAGTTATCAATTGAAAATGTTAGTATATTTTTAGTACTTTTCTAAAATAGAGATATCATGTTTATAACTTTCTAACATTTTTAAAAGCTTTTCTTAACATATTTACTTTTTAACATTTACTTAATATGATTAATAAATTATTGTATAACCATTTAATTGCTTCGCCACAGCCATTTAGCAGCTATAATAGTTTTAGCTCAACAAGGAAGAAGGCCAAATAACAAACTTGACACATGGAATTAAACAGTTTATTAGGTAAGATTTGACAGGAAAGATAAAAAGAGAAATCCGGATATTAGCAAAGAGAGGACTCGACACTATCTGGCTCGTAGATCTGAAATATAGAAATCCAAGCGAATGAAAAAGGAGAGCGAGGTGATTGTATTACTGTTTACGGTGTACCGGGCACCTTTTGGCTCTGTCATGTGATTGTTTTTCATTACAGATTTCAGAATCCATTCAATGCTTACCAAAAGAATTCGATGTTGTTCCGGGGATATCAGTGACCATCCTGCAAAATATAACATGGATATTTGAGGCGTTATTAAGTGGTGGAAAAGCAATTATTCAACAGCTACATAAGGCTCAAATTCAACTCAATGTCATTAACTGCTATTTCGTAGAAATATTTGCACAATGTACTCGCATACCAGTATAGATACTCGCGTTCTGTGGGATCGCTGGGACTGGGATAATCTGGATCCGTCATGATCTGAATATGTCCGGTAGGAAATAACAGAAATAATTCAAAAAAACGAAGCATTATTTTCTCTGTGTTCTAGTTTTAGTTTTACAGATAAACGAGAAGCAGAATTTGAATTTAAAGGCTTCGTAGTTGAAATGTAGACACTTACTACAAAAACAAGGATCGCAGAGAAGAACAGCGTGGATAAATAAAAAGGTTGAAATTACCAGAGTATAAAATGTGCGCATGTCACCGCCTATGACTTCAACACGAGGAGGCGCTGTAATGGCTGAAGGCATGAACTCGAACCCGTTGTTGACCTGCATATTGGAGTTATAAACCACAGTCATCTTTATGCTCGGCGTGAACATATCCAAAACGTCCCCTATAACTCCCCCAGCTGTCAGTGGCCCTGTCAATCTCGACATCTCTGGGATAACTACTGTAAAACAAACCACTCCGCCGATAAAGCCAAACAAAAATTGAAATCGGTCTAACTTCTTTTCGTCTCGACCAGATTGAGCAATCACTCTGTTTATCTCCGGGCTACCCTGTAATTCTTATACCTATCACAGTCCAACTCTTGATTGGAATAAAGTCGAGGTATCCTCTTTAGATCAGAAGGGATTTCCAAATATAACACCATTGTCGTGGACAATCCGGTAAAAAACCCTAACCAGGAAATGGGTTACTTTTAAAAATCAATACGTTGCATGTTCATTGAATAGTTAGTCACTTTCTTGTGGGATCGAATGAGAATTCAGACCATTGGTCTGTAGCTTTATTCTGCTGGCCCATAAAAAAAAGATATTTTATCATAGTTTGTCAAAACTATTTTTAAGCTTTTTGGTTGTTTATATAATTTAGACTTTTGGTTTCGTAGAAATAACTTTGCTTCCACTGTCCACACATGCTTGTTATTGCTTGTCATTCCTTCTTTTAGAAATAATACGACAGAGAACGAAGTATTCTTTACGAAATTTTATCCTTCACAGGCATGATGGGTGTCTAGTCGACTGAAAGTAACTTGTCAAGTGGATTTCAACTTCATAAACGAATCATTCTGACATGATTTCCTTTTCTTTTTCTCTATTTAGCTCTGGCTGTTCTACAACTCGTGGAATCTAATTGATCAACTTTTTCTATATCTAGGAAATTGCTTTCCTATAAGGAGGTATAGATTTTAATAATCATGGCCTTTGTTTCATATATGTTAAATGGATCTACAGCGTTGTAATACAATTCAATAGCATAATGCAGCGTAACCTTCTTTATTCTTATTCATAACATCTAGGTTTAGAGAAGTTCTAGATAGAGCTTTATTTGAGCTTTATATGTCAATTTGAGACTTGGA
>ML826416.1:0-24550 GCA_009831015.1 Picea engelmannii | reverse complement strand
TCATCGATGCATTATAAAATAACAATTCACCACTAAACAAGACACATTGGTGTTCCCAATAACATGGCACACTCACATGTCTAGTGTGCATTAATGGTGGGTCATGTCTTAGAAGAATCATTGGCTTTGCAATGAACACTCTAGGGAATTATAGAGAATAATCCACATCGGTACACCTCACCGCATTGCACTGTACCACATGTTTCAAAATTAGCATAGCAGTGCATATGATGATATTCCCCATGATATGTACATTATAAAACACATTGCACCAATAAAAATACATATTGGTGCTCCAAGAAACATGCAGCACCAAATTTACTGGTGTACATTAATGACACATGTGATTTTAAATGAGGCACCACAAATTGATGTGTTATAGGGAATAAACTAAACTAGTGAATCACACAACACAAAACACACCACTTATTAAAAATTAGCATAGCGGTGCATTTATAAGGACACACTGCTAAAAATATCAGTGTGCATTAACAATGTGTCTCATATGCACACGAAGGAAAATTGAAGTGCGACAAATATTTACAAAGAGGGAGGAAAACACATTAAAGAGCATACGTGATGGGATACAAATTGAACAGAAATCATAATGGGGAAGTAGTAGAGATAGGTAGCCATAAAGGGAAAGTGGTCACAAGTCTATGACACACTAGTAAGATCTAGACCATGATCCATAGAATAAATCTAATTTATTACAGAGTATGGAAATAATTTAATGTGAAGTACAAGTTGGATTAGACTACAGGTTTGGGCACTAAGAATAGAAATAGTCGATGACAATTGAGAGAAGCAATTGAAGAGTTGACATAAAGAAGTTCTTGACCTTTGAGTTTTCATAGAGAAAAAAGAGAGTAGAGAGCTAAGTGAACACAAATAAATCCAAAGTACTTAAGTTTCCAAGTGAGAAATTGCAAAGAGAATTGGTGCCACTGAAGGCAAAAGAATCTTTTTCACAACCAAAGAAACAACATACCAGGATAACATCGATACCTATGACTAAGGAAACACCATGAGAATTAGCGTCAGGGTCAACCTCGATTAACTATCCAAGGGATTATATACCACCAAGGAAGTCAATAGAAAAATATGTGAAGTTACATAAAGAGTCGAAGTATGAACTCATTGAGCTTGAAATACCACAAGGTGTGATCATTGGGGCCAATATGCTTGACGCAATAGGAATCCTGAGATATGCAAACCATGACATGACATATATGAAGAATTTTCTAGAATTGGCTTTGGATAAGTACAGAAGCATAAGACTCACCCCTAATTCACAAGTAATCATACTAGAGACACAGGAATGGGAGATGGAGATGGAAAAGATAGGGATCATGAATCTTTTTGATATTGCACATTTCTGTAGGAGTGTAGAGATATATATATTTTTTAATTTACTAATTATTTCTGTACACAAAGGATTTATATGGTTATATACACCAATATCCATAGAAACATAGTTGATTGCACAGATAATCAGGTTTCCATCAAAAGGGTAAGACCCATCACTACTATCCACAAAAAAGACAAAGGAGAAAGCATTGGCAGAAACAATGAAGGAAAAGAATGACACATTCAGAGGTGCATGTAGTCTATTTGTTTCAAGCATTAAGGATGATACAATTCAATTCACAACACAAGTGGTGGAATTCAAGTTATTGTGGAAATGTCGCAAGGATTAGGTACCATCATGTGTGATTGTCACAGTTGAGAAGTGTGTCGTAGGAGTTCAAATGAGTTGGGTAATGTTCTTTTTGAACGAGTTCTTGATAGATTGCAAGGAATCTCAAGACAAGGGTATGGAATTTCATTACACCTAGTTGCTAATTCTAATATCATTAGTGGCTTGGAGTGAGCCATAGGACACTTGATTTTTTGGAGTTACGATGAATCCATGTTTAGCAGGGAGATATGTAAGCTTGTGGCATACTACGGAAATTGAGAAAGAACTAGATAACAACATTACATTCTATTTGTACAATGAAGTAATCCATACGAGTATCCAAAATACACCACACATACTACCACAGGTAGTAGAAGAATATCAATGGATCTCATGCTTCAAAGTTGGAAGAAATCATATGTACATTCATGTCAAGAAGGACTCAGAGAGACAATGGCTAACGTATAGATACAGGTTGATAGAGGTTGACATGGGAGAGATCATTGAAGACTAGAAAGATGAATGTAAAACCCCAGTATCAGAAACAAAGCAACCAGAGACACAACAACTAGAAATATAAGAAATTAGAGATGATGATGAAGAAGAACGTGAAGTGGAAGGAAATAGCACACAAGAAACACAAAATACAATACCACACTAGGGTGAGAAGTGAAAGGAACAAGATATGGAAACATTAGTACCAAAATGAAAGAAGAGGAAAGTAATCAAGCAACTGGCCACCCAGACCCTGTCATAGGATGAATTAGAAAATATTGCAGATCAAGTGAAAGTGGTGACTAAGGAATATTTTGAGAAAGTGGGGAAGAAGTAAGAAGAAAGTAACTTGGATATGTAAGGGAATATTGTCGTACAATGACAAATTTTGGAGACAACTAGGATTGTGCAAGTCAGAATAGGTAAACATGAATAGATGGTGAGCACAAAAAACATGAAAAATGTGCAACATATGACATCTCATCCATCTATGAAATCCAAAGAGTGATGGGTGATTAAAATAGTAGCAGGATATTTAGAGTTCCCTATGGAAGAATTATAGGATCATGCAAAGGAACTTAGTCATATTGACTTGGTGTTATTTCAAATGACGGTAAAAGTGTTGCATGGTTTGCAAAAAAAATTGACATAGGAAATACAGGTGCACACAATTTCAATGTCGATGTAGTTGATAAAGGAAGTCACACTTAACGGTGTGTTGTAAGAAAAATATGACAAACTTAGGATTGAGTGGGATGAGGCTGCAGAGAGGAAAGAGAGAGTGTAATAGGTGGTCCAGAGGGTTTATAATATTATTCCAGAAACACCTAGGGAGGAAGACGCCTCTTTATAAGAACGAGTGACAAAGATAAGTGAATCCATTCAAGGATTACACAATAAGTTTACTAATTTGGAAGAAAAATGGATACCAAGAACTCCACCAGAGGAAAGGGAAAAATGGGAGAAGAAGACGACAAAAACCATGGAGAACATCAAAAGTCTGGAAGCAGATTGTGCCAAGTTATATGAATAAATCATGAGAGTATGGACACGACTGACAGAAGAAATGGAACTATCAGAAGTTGAGAAGAAGCTATAGGCTACACAGGAAAAGGTGCAAAAATTTAAGGAAGTAATTAACACCTTACCAACAACAGAGATGATGGAAGTAATGGAATAGAATAGAAGATTATATTTAGATTTGAACTAGATGAGGGCACAATAGAAGGCTCACACACATCATATTGAAACACTATAGGAATAATCTTACAAGGTGACAAAATAAGTAACAATTATGTAGGGCATGGTCAAGAAGGAAGTACAAGAAAGTTCAGAAAATATGAAGACCCATATCACTCAAGAGACAACTGAGGGAATTACAGAGAAGGAAACACAAGGAACAAAAAATCTCACATTTGCAAATGATACATTCCATAAGTTCATGCAGACCTTGAAGAAATATTGAAGTGGCATAGGATGCACCACAGGTGAGTTTTGGGGGACTATTGGAGCATGAAATTTTTGGTAAGTTTTGGTAATCATGCAAGTGCAAACCATGTGACAAGACAAAAAATGAGCATCACGTGAAAAATACAATTATCCCATATTCAGGAGCTAGTGCACGGAAGGAGAAAGTTAGTTAGCAACTTAGTTAGACCATTTGGTCCATTTTGTAACGGGATAATCCATAATATAAATGTGTGTATATGTATGGGTTTTAGGTAGAGAGTGGTGATGAGAGGGAGTTAGTTAGCCAATGAGCATAGTGATTCAGAGTTTTGAGAGAGTTGATGAAGTAATGAGCTATTGTTGGCGTGAGAGATGAAGAGGGAACTGAAGGATGAGAAAAGGATATAAGTGTGCATTATATGCATGACGAATAGGGCATGTTGGGTAGAAATGATGTATATTATTTGAGCACAATACACAATAGTTGTAAGGATTGAACATAAATGATTAATTTAAGAATCCAATCATTGTGGACGTATCCCAGTTTGGGGTGACCCACATTGAATCCTTTTTTCATGATGTATGTTGTGATGGTTTTATTTTATGTTATAATTATGGTGCACTTGTAATTCATGGATGGTTAATATGAATACATATCTGATGGTTAAGCGGATATGTTGAATGGTTAAGTATGGTGAATCTGTCATAGGTTATTATGTTGTTATTATATTTTGCACATGGTATGTTGCATGTTGAATGAATTCTAATTAAGAATCAATGTTAGAACACTCCCCACCCCCCTCTATTGGGGTACATTCTGAACTACATACTTAGTGACATACTCATTCTTTCCAATTTTCCTACTATTTAGGAGGACTTCTATTTATAGCATGTCTATTTATAGAAGGTTTATTTTTATCCAGTGGATTCCTATATGAAATACCATGGGTTTCCAAATCCATGGGATCATAGACCACCATTAGGAAAATTCCTATTTTTTAGCTACCATTAGGCTAATTCCTATTTTTAGCCACCATTAGGCAAATTCCTATTTTTTTGGAGATAATTCCTATTTCCTTAATTTTAGAAGATATTTCCTATTTCATGGCTATAAATCACACTTTAGTAATAATATTAGACTCCTATGAAAGTGCTCATTACCTTGGAGTTAGTTCACTTCACTTATTTAGTGACTTTCCATAATTAGCAAATTCTCACTCATTTAGGACTTTAGTTCCATTCTTCGACTTCAGTCTTAGATTTTTTATATTATGGAATGCATGTTGACTTCATCTACAGTTATATATTTTTTACCTTTTTATTATTATTAGCAACTTTTGACTTTAGCTAATTGTTGCTAGGGAGAATTACTTTTTTCACTTGAAAATGCACATGGAAATCTCAACATAGTGCACATTAATCCTCATGTGAAGAGTACTATATATTGTACTCATTATAAAGGATTAATAAAATGTGATTAGAGTTGGTTTCTTAGTTTCTTATGTGTGAAGATTGATTTTTTTTCTCTCTCCTCTGTCTCTTTTGCAATTAGCTAGTGTAGTATTTCCTTCTCGCAATTAGATCGTGTATTGTGGTTTAATACTACATGGTATTAGAGCCATTATGTGAGGGAGTATTCACTTTTATTGTAGGCTTATAGATTAGATTGGACATTCCATAGATAAATATGGATCAACCATCTTCTTCAATGATCTTGACACCGTTCAACTACTTAGAGTGGAAGCCCAAGATAGAGCTTCTATTCCGAAGAAAGGGTTTGTATAGGATCACGAAGGGTCGAGACTACTTCACCCATAGAGAAATAAAAATTATTTAACTAAATAGATTAAGCATATGGGATATTTTTCTTGATCATATCTCCATATCTCCTCTTTCATATCGATACTTTGCAAGACTCCTAATGATGTTTAGACAAATTTGAAGTATTTTCTAGGAAATCAATAAAATCTAAGAGGTCATCAGCTGGAGAATCATCTACATGCATTGAATCCAAGACATTTTGAGACCCTACAGAACTACTTCTTTAATTTTAAAACTTGACATTCTCATCATAAGTATTGTGGAATTGATAAGAAAAATGAACAATTAATCTTTTCAATTCTAACAAAACTAGGACCAAAGTATTATGTCTACACTTATTATTTTCATACTACTAGGTTAGATATGGGGTCTACATGGAAGATTCCATCCCTACATGATTTCATGGAGTCACTTATCCATGAGAAAAAATATCATCTAAATAGGGGCACTTAAGAATTCCAAGCCCCATGCACTTACAACTCAAGGAATTTCAAAGAATAATAAGTAGAAGAACAAGGGTAACAAGGACCAAGAGAACAAGAAGGAAGATAAACAAAATTCCACAGAAGAGAGTTCCCATTGCAATTCATAAAAAGGAAAGAAGGAGAAGAAAAAGTGTTCCTATTGTAACAAGGGGTTCCATCCTAAGATTTATTGCATGAAAAAGACCATAGATATCATGTCACAAACACTTGAGAAACATCACCTCACAGATTATATTCCAGAGAATGCAAGGAAACATCCATCATCAGAAAGAGATAATGGTCATGCATTAATTACTATTTCATATTATCCTAGTTCTTAGGTGATTGATTCATGGGATACCCATCACATGGACTCATCGAATATACTTTTATCATACTTGGAGACTTGTTCCAGGCCACTAATATTCATGGGAGATGATTCTAGTGCATAGGTGTGTGGTAGGGGTAGAGTTGATATATACCATGGATATTTTCAGGATGTACTTCATTTTCTAAAGCTTCAAATGAATCTTCTCTCCATATATCAAATCACTCATTCAGGTTCAAGGAAGAAGGTAGATTTGACTCCAGACTCAGTTATTATTGACGACTTGTATGATGGATTAAACATTTTCATTGGTGAGTTTAAGCACCATTCAAATGTTTACACTTTCTTTCCAATCATAAATATGATTATCTATTTCTTCTATCACATGCTACTGAAGAGTCCATTTTGTGGCATGAGAGGTTTGGGAAGCTGTATTTTAAATATTTAGGTCAACTTATTAAGGGTAGAATGATATATGGATTACCCAAAATTCAGTACACTAATGGTTTTTTCTAGGGCTGCAGAATAGGAAAACATCTCGAGGAGAAGTTCAACACAGGTAAAGCATGGAGGGCATAATCACTTATAGATTTCATTCATAGTGATGTTACAATTCCTTTCCCACACCCATCAATCGGTAAATATAAGTATGTTCTTACTTTCATTGATGATTTTTCAAGATATACATGGGTCTACTTTATCAAATTAAAATCTAAGTTCTTTGAGTGTATTAAAGATTTCAAGCATCTACTTAAGAACGAAACATGGAAGAAGATTAAGAAGATTCATACATAAAATGGAGGAGAGTATGTGAATAAGGATGCTGAGCATATTTGTTTAGAATCTGGTATAGATTTGTAACATAGATCTCCATACACTCCGCAATAGAATGGGGTAGCGGAGAGAAAGAACAAGATATTCAAAGAGATGGCCAACTGTATGTTCTAGGCTAAAGCACTAGCTCCAAATTTATGGGATGAAGTTACAAACTATGAAGCCTTCATTTAAAATAGATTTCCCCGTATATCAATCAAGGGATTCACTCTGTACGGGAAGAAATCGGAAGTCACTCACTTCATAATTTTCGGTTCTCGTGCATGGGATAGGATCCCTTATAATAGGAGGAAATATATGGAAGATCACAGTAAGGGGTTTATTTTTTTTTGATATACATATGGAGTGAAGGGATACAGGTTATTATATGCTACTTCATATGCACTATTCTTTCAAAGGAGTGTTAAGTTTGAATAGGGTCCTTCATAGTTACTTCTGGAGAAATCCAGACCTCCCTCTCCATCGCCTCTAGTTCTGAGAATTTGAGAGACTTCTTCCAATACGATTTATGATCAGATCTCTGAATATGATATATATGATGTTTTTGATCAGCTGAAAGAAGTTGCACATCCAAATCATTAGCCACTATGGGAACAACATACTCTTCAGGAAACAAGTGATTAGTGGGTAGTCTTGTCAATCCACGAAGAACCATATCTCAGTTTGTGGAGCCTCCACAATATTTTACTACCATGGAGCCATTGATTCATATTTATTTTTATATGGTACTTGTATCATACCATCAATATTATGGATAGACTGAAGGTAACCCCCATTAGGAGGCATCTATGAAAGATAAGTACAATTCCTGATAGAGAACAACACATAGGAGTTGGTTCCTCTACCTTCCAACAAGAAGCTTGTTATATGTAAGTGTATTTTCAAGAAAAAGATATTTTTTGATGGATACATTATGAATTATAAGGCTTAGTTATTATCTATAGGTTTCTCATAGGTACAAGGAATTGAATATGAGGATAATTTTGCACTAGTTGCCAAAAATTAATTCCAGTCGGCTAGCTCTATCTATTGCGACAAATAGAAAGTGGGAGGTATGACATATGGATGTGAAGAATGTATTCTTACATGGAGATCTTAATGAGGATATATATATTGAAAATCCATAGGTATATGTTTAGGATCCATCATTATTTTACAAGTTGAGGAAGTCATTATATAGACTTAAGCAAGCACCTTCGGCATGGTATGCTAAAATGGAATCATATATTCTCTCTAGAAGTTTTCTTAAATGTAGATAAGATATTAATGTGTATATGATGAGGAACACATATTCACTTCTATTGATATTTATATATGTATATGATTTACTCATCACAGGGTGCTCAACCTCCTCCATTTCTGCAATGAAGACCACTTTACATGACATGTTTTCTATGACAGATATGATACTATTACATTAATTTCTTAGTCTTGAAATCAACCAGAATGATTCAGGAATCAAGATGTCTCATTCCAAGTATGCTAGAGATCTACTTGATAGTTTTCGTATGATAGATTTCAAGCCATCTCCAACACTCTTTCAGTGAGGGGTTATACTAGAGGATGTTGAAGCATCAACATTGGTTGATTGTATTAGATATCGACAATTGGTGGGGAGTCTTCTCTACCTTACACACTCTCGAACTAACATATCTTATGCAATTGGATAAATTTCTAGGTACATGTAGTGGCCTCATGAGCTTCACTAGAAGCAAATAAAGAGGATTCTTAGATATTTCAAGGGGACTACTAGTTTTGGTAAACACTATGCAACATGATCTTCCTTGGATCTTGTTGGTTACATAGACTCAGATTGGGCAGGCGATAACATTGATCGCAAGTCCATTTCAGGATATGTCATATAGCTTAGATCATGACCTATCTATTGGTCAAGTAAGAAACAATCAACAACTTTTTTATCATCAGAAGAGCTAGAGTACATGGGTGTAGTGAATGTTACTACTCATGCTATTTGGTTGTAGCACATTCTTATAGAGTTGGGAGTTCATTTTCGTCACCCATAGTTATATGGTATGACAACCAGAGTAATCTCAAGCTATTTAGAGACCCAGTTCATAGGTAGTGGAATAAGCACATCGAGGTTCATATGCATTTTGTTCGAGGAAATATTTACGATGGAGTCATTGATATGCAATTTTTTCCATATTCAAAGTAGATGGCATACATATTCACAAATCCTTTAACTGAACAAAATTTTGTTGCATTGAGGGACATTATAGGAGTGAGGCATACGCCAACTTAGTAGTTGAACATGTTAGCATTATTTTCTTGTTAGTAACATATTTTTAGGGGGGGTTGTTCCCACTGATTTTTTCCTCTTTACCTCTCTTTTGTTCAATTGTTATGCATGTATACTTGTACATCAGTTCCTAAAATGGATTCATATTACCGAGATTCATCATTGTGCACACCCTCGTTGTGTTTCAGGGGAGGTGTTGGGGTACATGCTTAACTACATACTTAGTGACATGTACTCATTTTTCCATTTTTCCTACTATATGTCATACCATGGTAAAATACCCTGGGATCCTAAAAAACCATTAGGAAAATTCCTATTTTTTAGCTACCATTACGCCAATTCCTATTTTTTAGCCACCATTAGGCAAATTCCTATTTTCTAGGAGATAATTCCCATTTCTTTAATTTTAGAAGATATTTCATGCACACTTTAGTATGCATATTATCCTCTTAGGTAGGTTCACATTACCCATCCAATACTTGGAGTTAACTCACTTCACTTATTTAGTGACTTTTCATAATTAGCAAATTCTCACTCATTTAGGGATTTAGTTCCATTCTTGGTCTCTAGTCCTATTATAGGAGATTTGTTTCTATTATGGAATGGATGTTGAATTCATGTAGAGTTTCACTAAGTTTTCACTTATATTTTTTACCTTTTCTTCTTATTAGCAACTTTTGAATTTAGCTAATTGTTGCTATTGGGAGAAGTTGCTTTTTTGCTTAAGCATGCACATGGAAATCCCAACCTAGTGCGCATTACTCTTCATGTGGAGAGTCTCATATATTGTACCCATTATCAAGTATTAATACATTATGATCAGAGTTGGTTTCTTAGTCTCTTATGTGTGAATATTGATCCTATTTTTCTCTCTCCTCTCTCTCTTTTGCATTTAGCTAGTATAGTATTTCCTTCTCACAATTAGGTCTTGGATTGTGGTTTAATCCTACACCCTCATGATTGTGGAAGCATGTTTCCTATAATCTCCATAAGTACCTAGGTTGAGACTTCACCTCCTTGCAAGTGATGCTGAAAGGGCTAGTATCTTGGGATTTTTTGATGAATTAATGTTGATCCCTAGGTCTTCCTAATGCATGACAACAACATTGTATGGAGAAAACTATGGAAGTCCAAATATTCCCTACAAACACCCCAACAAGAGTTGATCATGGAGGAGGTAGATATTCTATGATATCTAATATGGATTAATTATTGGAAGAATTTGGGACTTGTCCAACAACAAGTTTATGGGATATTCACAATGGCCACTCAAGTCTCTTTTGGGATGATTCATGGGATCAACATCAAATTATAAGGTACTTTGGGATCCTTCAACCAATAAGACACTTAATGATACAAAAATGTTTCATTATTTTCATTCCGAGATAGATATAATAAACCCAAACACATGTTCCTATAAATCCATGGAGGATTGGACGATAGCATGGGATGAAGAATCATAATTTTTTATGCAGGAGATGTTTATGTCTTAGTTATTGGCGCCTTGTTTTGGCTAGTTAGGGAATATTTTTGGGGGAGTTTGGTACAAAATATTTTGTGGCCTATAGGAGGTTGTTAAGGCATTAAATTTGAATGGAAAACAATTTGTTTTATCCATATGTTTCTCCCTTTTATCCCTTGTATTGCATGGCTATGAGACTTGTGTTGTTCTCAGAACCATCTCGGTTTCGTGGACATTGTTTTGGTCATATTTGAAACTTATGTTTTTATTTGAGTTCGAAAGTTTTCTTTTGTGATTTCCTTTATTTTCGAATCATACGAAAACAAATTTCTTTCTTCTATCATATTTTGTTAGCTTTTTCTTAGGTAGAAAGAAGAAGAAAATGAAAAAACCCTAGTTTGTTGCTAGTTAGGTTTCTTTTTTTGTGTTTGATTGTTTTTGTTTATATTTGAAAAAGAAAAAAATATTAGCATAGGATTTTTATTTCTTCTCATCTTGAAATCATTTAAAATAAAAAATAAAAAATAACATCCTTCTGTTTTCTTCTTTTTCTTTTATGAAAATGTTGCATTGTGCATTTTGCATCAGAAAGAGAAAATATTGCATTTCAAGGTTTGAAAGATTGTTCATGCATTTTTCTTTTCTGGAGCTCTTTTTTTATTGAAGAACTAGTGTAAATATTTTTTTTCCAGTGTTCTAATAAGTTTTATTTTGTCAAGATTCTCAAACAACATTAGTTTAACTTTTAGATCCTTTAAGTAAAGAACAACCGTTGAAATGAACGCTAAATTTAAAATTTACTAGACTTTGTTTTTAGGGTTCATAAACATTTTTAGGTTATAACCTTGGATTAGGATTGGAGAGATAACTCTCCAAGGCAGGTAAAAAAATATAGGATTCTGAGATACAAAGACTCAAAATCCAATTTTTGTATAAGTATAGTCGAGAGCCTCCTCTAACATAGGATTTAAACACAAGGTCATGTAAGGAAGAGTTGAGAAGAGTACCACTCTAAATATTGACTAAGCATAGTGGAGAGATAATGTTTAGGGGTTTCACTAGTGCGCTTACCTCCATGAGAGGTGGCACTTTTGAAGCTTCAATGATTGTTACCCTTCCCATACATTCGATCATGACTATCAACTCTACCTGCCGGACACTCACTGCAAGTTGGTATCCATAGTTTATTTTCATAGGTATTTCAAAGGTGACTATAGGGGGTTTTGCATGGTACCAGAGGGATATGTCGTATCACACTTTTTAGTACCACTAGAAGGTTCCCCATAAAGAAAGGATACTTTCATCAAATAAGGATGATTTCTGGAGGTTGGGGTAACTACTTCTTAGTCCTTTGTTCCTCATTCTCATGAATTAATCAACCCTAGTCAGTATATGGAAGGTCCCTTTCCATTTTTTTGTTTCGTTAGACTCATGAACTTATCTACTAGGTTGAATTTTGGGGAATTTTTTTTGTTTCCAATGTTTCTCTTAGGACAATTTAGTGGAGTCTTGCTTTATATAGTTGGTCTTAACTTGTGTATGTATTACATATTTTTAATCGTTGATTCAAATTGGTCAACCAATTTATCCATTGGTCAAGAGAGACCCCTGGTATTTCTCTTGCAAGCATGGAGCCGCCTCCTAGAAGACGTGGGTTTTTATACCATTGGTTCACTAAAGTGGGTGTATGAGAATTTTTCAGAAATGAAGAATCATGCAAGGGATGAACCTATGCATAAGAAATCCATGGTAAAAGTTCTTGAGGATACAAACCAAGGGACCCATACCCAAGGGGATTCTTGTGATTTTCCTTTCATTGAAAATGTTGGTGCCCCCTTGATGGCCATTTTAAACATTCTTGGGTTGAATGTAGGACTACCAGTTTAGTTGTGAACCATTTTGAATGTCCCAAATTCTCTTGATTATTCTCAGGTAAACACCTCATTTCATGGAAATCATATGGATAATTATCCTTTACCTTATACATCCACGAAGACTACTCCTTCTCCATCTCCTTGTTCCTCTTCTGGTGAAATTATTTTGTTAAGAACCTGAATAGATCTACAAATATAATCACCACAAATAATGAATACACAATAGATCCATAGAGAAATATAGAAGAACAATATGAAAAATCGCTTTTAGTACCATCAAACCCTTAAGGTAGGGAAGCACCATACAATGGATCCTATTATGGAGGGGATCCTCTCATGTTCACTTGCCTCTTCGAGGGGGAATCCTCCTATTGAGCTACCTCTCCAAATACAATAATTATCTTCATGTACCATTACATTGTTTGAACCCCTTTATATAATTCTACCATCACCTAAGAACATTCTAGAGGATGAATCTTCTTGAAGTAGAACCTTCTAAGAAGTCCTCTTACATTTATTATATCTAACTACTATAGTGGGCCTTATTTAATAATATAGTGGACCTAGTCCACATTACATTGAATGGAATCCACTATTATCACTATGGGCCCTCTTCCCCCCACCCACTACCTCTCTAGCTACCTTACATTCCACCCCCCTTATGAAAGCGTTGTCCTCAATGCTCGATGTACAACCATATACCAGGGTCCCATGGATAATTATGGACCATAATGTTGAAGAAGACTGGTGAACCAAGGTCCCATGTAGAAAAGAAAGCCACCATGTTGAAGTATTCCAGCCACCATTATAAGCCCGGGTCCCATGTCTAAGTGCTCATGTGAAATTCCTGTGGAATATTTTGGAACCCAATAACCAACTCAAAATTATGCTCCGAAGACGGACACTTGTCATGTGGATCCAAATAAGAAGATCGATCCACATAGTTGGATTTAATCAAAGATGAATATAAAAGGAACAATACCATTGTATAATATGCAAGTTGGACGGTAGTAACTAGCTCCTGATGTGGGACATTGATGTTCTCTACAGAAGGTGGAGTAGAGTCATCAAATAAAATATGGAAGTGGTTGTCATCCTAGAAATGACAGATATCCATATACCAATCATCGCAATCGGACTCAAAATAATACCAACCATATATTTTTTGATTATATTCATCCCTGAGGTATTCCATAAGAAATCTCTCCTGCATGTTATCCAATGAATCTTGAATACTATGAAAACTATTATTGAGGCCATCAAATTTGTCATTCAATGTGTCAAACAATTGGGCTTTGAATGCTTCAATAATATGTAGAATTTATTTGAGGGATTGAGAAGAAATAGCCATATGAGCACCCTATGAACTCTTAGGTCCCACAAAATCCATAAAAAAACCCAAAAAATAGATCTATAAGTTACGGCATAAAATCGTGGCTTTTTCTGGAAAAACCCTAAAAAAATGTTGAATTTAAAATGCTCATAAATTCACTTCTCGCACTCCGTTTTAGCTAATTTGTTTTTTGAAATTCGGTGAATTTGTGAGAAACTCAGATCTGTAATTTTTTTGAGCAAATTCGATCTCCAACTTCTACATAAATAAAAAAATCGCGCCACTGTCAATGGAAAAAACCTTGAAAATTGTAGATTTTAAAACTTCAATATCTTGACTTCAAGGACTCCGTTTTGGATGATTTGTTTTTTCAAATTGGGTGTTTTTATGAGAGGAACTTAGATATACAACCTATTTTTGTAAATTTTTCTAAAAAATATGCCTAAAATTTATGGAATGATGCGGCCCTCTTTTTTCTTCTCCGAAAAAAAATCTGCAAAAATAAAAAATATTTGCCCACAATGTCTCCCAAGGAAAGTGCTCTGATACCACTTGTTAAGAACCTGAATAAGGAATAGTAACATTAAGAGTAAGAAGAAAAAATCACCAAACTATGCTAGTAACATTGGAGACATGCGACCAGTCATTTATATTCATGCTTGGGGCACAAGTCAAGACCCTGCAAATCATAGTGGCATTAAGTCATCAACCTCTGCAAGTCATGTTCCAGACCAGTCACCAACCTCTACAAGTCATATTGGAGAACCAAAAATAACCTTTGTTGGTCATTTTGGATTTATGTCAATAACCTTTGCTAGTCATGCTGGAGATATGAAACCAACCACTGCTAATCATGTCGGGGGCAGGCAACCAACCATTGCAAGTCATATTGGGGGAATGATTCTAGTCAGTGCTAGTTATACTAGACAAAATTCACTAAACTCTGTGATTCAGGTTGGAGACCATCACTTGGCCTTTGCTAGTCATGATGTGGGCAACCCACTAGCCACTACAAGTCATGCTAGGGGAATTAATACTATTGTGAAACATAGACGAATAGGATGTAAGCCCAAGTTACCTTGTAGTATTTTCAATGGAGATCACCTTACACATTTTCTTCCCTATATTACCATGGTATGAAGAGCATGTTCATTTTATGAAGTCCCTTCTAGGTCATCTTCAGTTTCCCAACAACATATTCAATCATTGGTTGATGAAGTGATAGAGCCAATACAATCTTTTGTTGATACCGCTCTCATTTTAGGGGGTGATTTATCTCTTGACCATATTGCCTCACATTCTATTCAAATAGTGGTTGAGGAAATGGTCATTTCAATGAAGTCTTCTTTCAATCCCACTCTTCTCTTAGAGAGTGACTAGTTTACCAAAGTGGTCTCACCGATGCAATATTTGACTGATCCCACTTTTATTTCAGGGACTAATGCATATTTTGAATATGTCTTTAGCATTTGATGTTCAGTATCTTATAAAAAAGGGGTAATCCACTCTCTTCAAGTAGTATCCCTCTAATTATTTGCATGGTTTCCTAATTGGAATGATCTTATTGAGCCTCTCCTTCTTTATTTTTCACCTTTCTAGATAAGGGTTAAAGTTAATTCAATGGTAATTTAATGAGTTATTGTAGATGAAGGGTCTTATGAAATTATTTTATCCTCCTCATCTTGGAAATAGTTGGGTTCTCCCAAGCTTGTGTCAACTACTAGTGAGCTACTGGCTTTTGACAGAAGACCTAGTGAAAATTTGGGGATTATTCCTCAGTTTCCTATCACGTTAGGTGGGAAGACTATATTAGTTGATATGTTAGTGATGCCCTTTAGACTTTAATATTCTTCTTGGGTGTGATTATGTGTATTCTATGACTACTCAGGTGTCTACGCTCTTTCGTGTGATGCATTTCCCTCACAATGGAATCATTATCGCTATTAATCATCCTTCATATGATAATCACCATCCTATTTTGATTTCATATCAGTATTCCCCTTTTCATGTTCATAGTTGTAATGAACGAAATTCTCAAAATATCATAAAATAACAGAAGTACACACTATGTACAGAAAGTCAACATGGAGCACAACTCCAATATAGATAAGTTACACAATAACTCCTTAAATAATAGGGGAACCCCCTCCAAATAACCAAATAGCATTCATACTTCACAGTTTTTTTGTCAATAATGAATACATTATCTCTTATATATAGTTATTCACACTTGCACATGAGGCCTCTTTATCACTAGGTCAACCCTATTGCATATGTATTTACACATTACATGTACATTTAGTCCCATATATTCCCCCCCTTGGGCTCATATCATATAAATGTAGCCATATATATGCCCCCCTTGGGTCATAACTTAGTACCCTCCTTCAAAACGCTTTGTCCTCAAAGCTTTGCATTTAAAGGCTTCACATGTGAAGAAACCAAGTAATATGATTCTCTTTTGTTCCTTCTTTCTTCATTCCACTGTTGATGATCTATCCATCCAAAAACAATTATTTTCGTTCTTAATCCTTGGTGTCTAGTTATTGCATAATTTTATCTCCTTTGATTCCATGTATTTTTGTTGAAGCTTCTCCAATTTGTAGTTGTTGTTGGTCTATGATAATATATTGTTGAAGATTAGTTTGGTGATTCCTTGTTCCATGAATATTGACAAGTATTCCATATTCTTCCTTCATTATGTTGATATCTATTAGCACTCCAGGAAACTCTCCTAGGCTGTATATCAGATATGCCTGGTAACTTAATCTTTTTGGTAACTATTTTCTCAACAATAGGTGTGGGTTTGGATCAAGATGAATATCTTAATCACTGTATTGTATCTTCAAGATAGTCTAGCTATATTCATGCAATACAAGGCCTTCAGGAGATATTATCAGATAGGTTTGTAAAACAAATGGATAAGAAAACCAATCAGTTAACCAGAACATACATATGCAATATACATGATGGGTCAACGAAGTAGCCAAATATGCTTATGATTCTTACTTAACAGTCAAGAGTAAGATGACAGTTACCATGGGACCATTAAACATAGACAAAAGAATGATTTCAACTCATATGCATAGACAAAGATGAAGGAGAGTCTGACAATAACAAATGAAAGAAGCTTGCAAGCTTAATATATTAAAGAAAGTGTCTTTTATACAACCATAGTAGATTATAGAACTCAAAATCGAACCTTGTGTTCATCAAATGTTCTTGGCTTTATAGCCTCTTACAAACAATTTCCAGATCCTAGATTACTAGATTGAATTTTTCCAAAAATAGAAAATGAATAATTGGCCCAAGTAGACTAGATCAATTCAACTTCTCGAATGATCTTTATGTTCTTCAGATTCTTGGTAGGTGTAGTGATCCTTCCGAGGCTGTTGGATCTCATGTGATATGGGAGGAGTTGAACTTGACACATGTTGACAGTCAAACAATCTTATATCCTTAACAATAGCTAACTGTTGTTTACCTTTTCTGTCTTTTAAAGCATCTCCAAAACCAAAACAAACTCTTGATAAATATGTCATCAATTATCTTCCATCGATTGGAACCATTTTTTAGTCTTTTGAACAAGAAAAACTCGGACCTGTGAAAAAACATTAGCTTCCTGCCTTATCAGTGTTTTTGATAGCTACAGAAAATATAATTCAGCCTGATTAGCTACTGAAAGCTCTTCTTTTAGTGGCTAATGAACAATCAATGTGTTCACCTAAGCCACTGAAACTTGAGATTATCAAAATTTAGAAAATACCCTTGTCTTAGCTCAAAAATGCCTCAGGACTTATCTTTTTAGGCTTTTGTATCTTGCTCAAAATTTGTAGGGTTACTGGCTACCTCTAGTTCATTGCACTGAACTACCACTTATGCAAGGGTCTCAAGAGAAGCATGAGCCTAGTGTTTTGAAGACAATGCTTTTTTCCTCAAAGACCTGACCTTTTTCTTCAAACCCTGAGCTACTCTCCATAAGTTGTTGTAGTCCTTTACAATATTGCTTTTATTTTTCTTCTCCTTTATGCTTTCATGGGCTAATCTTTCCAAAGATGATTGCTTTCTGCAAATTTTTTTGATCGAGTTTCATACCTAGTTTTTATTACCCTTTCTAGCACTTCTTGCTTAGCTAGATTCTTCTTAAGCTTCTTGATTTCTTTTGATTTATTCTTCTTCACTCGCTTGCTAAATGAGGCCTCTACAATTTTTGGTTCTTGTTCTTCTTCGGGTGTAGGTGATGGAAGGTTCTCATAACTTGTTGTGTATATATCCACAAAAACTGAATTGCCATGCCCTGTGGTAACTGAATCCTTGTGCTCTGTTTCAAACTCCTGCTCTTCATTTTCTGAGTCCATGTAAGGAATATTGAGAATGTTTGTGTTCACTGGGAATTCTTTGGCCTCTTCTTCTTCACTGTTAAAATTTAATTTCTTCTTATTTTTTCCTATCTTAGAGGAAGGAGAGGGTTGATTGACCGAGGTTGGAGAGATAGGTCTCCTCCTCCTCTTTCCACTTCTGGGAGTGGAGGATTTCTTGGAATGAGAGCTCTTTTTTCCCTTTGGATGAACCTCAGTTTGGAAATCATTCCATAATAAGAACTAATTCCACTCTTTACCTTTTCTTTGCAACAACTCACAAACCAACAGTTTGATTAAACTATGGTGGGATAATCTATCTGCAACTTGATTAGGTTTGGCCTTGACTTGATGAGCCATCTTGGATAAGATTCGGTGGAGGAAATAAGGAAGATTGAGTGGGTTTCTACCAGTCAAATGGTTTATAAGTTTAAAATGATAAATCATCACCCTGTTGTAACACCCTTCACAGGTTATATAAACCATTATATCTTTCAATAACTACTGTCATTTCTCTTGAAGGAAACATACAGGAATATCTTTCTTCCATATCAAACCCCTATGTTCTGGTTTTAAATAGGTCATGAATTCAACATTCTCAATAACAATGGTTTTAAACCATTTTTATCCAATCGTGGGAAGCTCTGTGACTTTGGCTATGAGGGCTTCATCAATCTCGAATTCATCCCGACCGATGATTTATTTCTTTCCATCGAAATTGAGGGAGAAGGCCTCTACCACCTGGTGATGAAAACTCTGTAATTTTTTGAGAAAATTGTAACACCCTGCATCCTTGAACATTTTACATACCTCCGGGTGTGATTCCAGGTAACCGATATCATTGAGCTCCTTCCTCAGGGTTTATGTTCCTTTATTGATTTGCCACGACGTTTTCTCACACCTGTGATCATAGGAGCTGATTTCGGGAAGAGTTACTTTGTGTAAACTTAGCGAAAATCAGTTCGGCTGAGATAAAATTGAGATAATTGGGGTAAGATTTTGAGCGTGGCACTGATTGCAAGGAGAGCAACGAAACGGTTGATGATTTGCAGAAGTCGTGGAAAATAACTGAAATAAATGGAGAGTACATAAGTGCATGACTTAATGATATAGAGATCTGGAAAGATTCACTTATATCATAGAGGGATCAACTTCCGGTTGTGAACGGTTCTTTCTCTAGTCCTTTCGGTGGCTTGTGAAATAATGGAAACGTCGAACCCATCGGTTGAAACGTGTGATAGGACGTGCTTGGTATTTCCCTGTTTCAACGATTTCGGTGTCTAAAATGGCCCTGGATTCCTTTATTTAAGCTTCTAAAATCTAAGTCTTTCAGTGGCTAATGAACAATCGATATGTTCGCCTAAGCCACCGAAAATTGATATTTGAATTAGATCAAACAAAGACTAAACAAACTGTTATTTAAACTTCATTACATGGGTAAAGCTTCTAAAAATGAAACTTTAAAAATTTTTAAAGTACCTTTTTAAAAGACTCCCTATCACTTAAAATGAAAAATCTCGATTGATTTATTTGAGGAGATAAAACTAGCTCTTATTGGGAGTGAAAGCCTCCCTGTGAGGTTTCAAGAACCACAGAACCAATGCCTTTCCAGAGAAAAGAAAATTTAAACCTATCTACTAGTGTTTCCATTGGGCATGGAGTTATTCTGTAAAAACAAAAGTTGAAAAATAAAATTACAATGACAAGGCTCCAAAGCCTTAGATAAAATAGAGTTTCAGAAAACACCCTTTAATTGGGCCACCAAACATTTCTTCACCTCCCAGACTTTGCAGAATGAAGGTGTTGTTGTGATGTACTTGAGTTATCATGAAAGGACTGGTCCACAAAGAGTTAAACTTGTCGTGTTTTCCTTTATATTTTCTGAGGGCATCCCATTTCAGAACCTGATCACCAACCTGAAATTCATCCACCTTTTCCTTTCTTTCAAAAGTGTCCTTGATCCTCTTTTAATGAGCCTTTGATTTATCCACTAGTTGTTCTCTAACCTTCTGCAATTCTACCAAGTCAAGCATTCTTCTTATCATATCATTTGATACAGTTTTCTCCTCCTGAAAAAATTTGGCCACTGGTAAAACTAGTTGAATAGGGAAAATAACATCATTACCATAGACCAGTTTGAAGGGAGAAGTTCCTATGGATTTATTGTTAGTTACTCTGTTTGCACAAAGAGCAAATTGTGGTTTAGAATCCCAAATCTTTTGATTCTCCTCCAACAACTCTCTGATGATTCTGATTAGACTCTTATTGGACAACTCTGGAAGGCCATTACCTTGAGGGTAGTAGGGACTAGAATGTACCAATTGAATGCTTGTTCATTTAGACATGTCAACCAATGCGTCGAATTTGAAAGATGTTGCATTATTTGTTACTAGCCTTTTTGGGCAACCGAATCTGCTCAGGATGTGCTCATAAAGAAATTTCATGACGACCTAATGAGTGGCATTCCTGGTGGGAATTGCCTCTATCCATTTTTTAAAATAGTCAGTGGCTACCAAGATCCATTTATGCTTACCACTAGATGAAGGATTATTCTCGCCTATAAAATCTAAACCCCACTACTGAAAAGGACCATTCAATACAATATTTCTGAGGGGCAGAGATTTTAGTTGTTGTTTTCTTGTGAATCTTTGACATTTATCACAAGATTTCACAAAGGCACACACATTTGAAAAAAGAAAAGGCCAATAATACCCAGTCCTTAAAATATTATGAGTTGTGGTATTCCAGTAATGGTGGCCTCCGCAAATACTTGAATGAAACAGATGTATGACTTCAACTGACTCTTCTTTGTCTAAACATCTTAGTAGTAAACCAACAGGATCTTTCCAATACAAAAGATTATTATAAATGCAAAATTTAATTTCTCTGAGCTTAAGGGCTCGGGCTTGAGTCATGCTAAGTTAAGGAGGAACTTCCAACTTCTGTAAAAAAATTAATAATAACTTAATACCACTCACATGAGAACAAATTCTTGGCCACCTGTTGGTTCTTATGTTGTCCTTCTACTTCTACCTCTGTCTGCAAACTTGCTGAACTTCCCCCAATGAAATTTATGTCCAAAAGATCACAGTTTTCTTTCGTCGAAAGCTTGGCAAGGCCTTGGACTTTTACCAGAATAGAGGGCTTCACTTCTATGTCGAACTTGATTATATTTTTGATCCATTTAGCTCTCTTTCTATCAATATCAGGCTGAGTCAAGACATCCTTCATAGAGGATGAAGGAACATAGGCATTAACCTTTGCATGAAGGATATGAATTTTGAAAGATTTTAATGACTTTATGAGAGCATAAGATTGTTTTTATATAGGATCATACCTTAGTTCAACGTCTCTGAGTTTTTTGCTAAAAAGGCCACTGGGTGATTGAGACTTTCATCATCTTTTTGTAACAAGACTTCTACCACCGTGTCATAGGAAGCAAAGGAAAAAATATAGAAGTTCTTGGTGTAATGTAGAATGATTAGAGTGGGGGATTCCATGATAGCCTGTTTGATATCTTGAAATGAACTTCTTGCATTGTTTGTCCACTATATATCGGATCCTTTTTTAGCATAGAAGTTATGTGTTTCACTAACTCAGCGAAATTTGGAATAAATATTTTGACAAAATTTATCGTACTGAGTAGAGATTGGATATCCTTCTTTGACCTTGGTATGGACAACCTCTAAATTGCTTCCACCCGAGATGGATCAATTTTCACACCTTCTGCAGAAACGATATGTCCTAGGAGCTTGCCCTACTTGAGAGAAAATTGAGACTTTTTGGGGTTCAATGAAATCCCGAACTGTTCGCATTTCAGAAATACTCTGTTCAGATGCTTCAGGTGCTCTTCATGACTGCTGGAATAAACTGTGAAGTCATCAAGATAGATGAGGACAAACTTGTCCTTTTCTCCCACGAAAGCTATGTCCATGTCCCTATGAAAAGTGGACCCAACATTCATCAATCCAAATGGCATATTGGCGTACATGAAGGTACCCCAAGGAGTAGAAAAGGCAGTCTTTTCTTGGTCATCAGGATGTACATAAATCTAGTTATAGCCTGAGAAACTATCTAGGAAATACATGACAGTGGCCCCTGAAATTCTTTGCAGCAAATGTTCCATATTGGGTAGGGGATAGTTGTCTTTCTTTGAGTATTTATTTAGGTTTATAAAGTCAACACATAACCTGATCTCACCATTTTTCTTTCTCACTATCACTAGATTTACAATTCATTTAGAGTATCTTAAAGGGATTATAATTTTGGCATCAAGAAGCCTTTTGATTTCTCTTTCAATTACAGGCAATAGGAGAGGACTGATAGGTCTCAGTTTCTGTTTGAAAGGGATGGTGTCTTTATCGAGGGGAATCTTATGTTGAATGACCTCAGGGTCCTAGGTTTTCAGATCACTGTATTTCCACACGAAAACATCAGCGAATTCCTTCATAATGCTGCAATATTCAGACCTCTGATCAGGGGTTAATTCAGTGGATAAATTAATGAATTTAGGATGATTTTGGCTTCCTATATTCTGCTCATGGACAACAGGATCTTTCTCCTTCTTGTCAAGTTTGTAGGGGACATTTTTATAATCGAAAATCTTCTCAAGAGGCACCAAACCCCGAGGTATATAATTGTTGGGTAGCTGAATGATATCATGTTGACCCATTTTTCTTTTCAGCTTAGGCTTCTTGGATTCCTCTACATTTTGATTTTTCTAGTCAATATGGATATTAGAAAATTCATCTACCACCTGGAGAAATCTACTAAGCTCATCATCATCTTCAAAAACTTTCTAATATTTAATATTATCAGGTAGGGATGGTCTATATTTGACTTGGATTTCATAATTGAGTCTGGGAGGCATGGGATGAATAAACATACTGGCTGAAACAACAAGGGAATCAACAACATGATTCATAGCTCTGGGTACATAAGAAATGTCAAAAATGGAAAAAGAGTCCCTGATTTTCCATACCTCATCCCTCTAGGCTTTCAATCTGACATGTTTTTCTTGGAAATTACTATTCACTTGATGTATGATGAGTGAAATATACCATATATAAAAGTATGCAGAACAGAAATGAAATGATAGAAATGGCAGAATAACAGAAATATAACCAGTATAATCTCTACAATAACACATAAATGAAATAAGAACAACAACAAAAATAACACTTTGATTTAGAAAACAATATTCATAGGCCTCTTCGAGGGGGAAACCTCCAGTCGAGCAACACTCTGTTATAATAATATTCAAGATAGGGTTTTCATACCCTTGACCTTTATTTATACTAAATATGTCTATCAAGAGAAGCATCTAGAGGAAGATCCTTCTAGAAGCGAAATCTTCTATTAGGTCTTCTTACATCCGCTTTATTCTATTTTATTGAAAGGCCTTATTAATATTGACCTTTATTACATCTGAATATATTGATCTACCTATGTGTGGGTTAGGAACCTAACATGTATGCCCCCTTAAAAACAACCTTGTCCTCAAGGCTTGAGATGTGGAAACTGCTGCAGAATGGTAGCTAGTTCCCAAGTGGCATTTGCTGGAGTCGTATCTTTCCAATGGAATAGCACTTCCTTGATGGTTCTCTGATGTAGGTGACGCTCACGCTGGTCCAAAAATTCTTCTGGTTGTAGCCAAATGGATCCTTCTTCAGCTAACTCTAGAAGGTTGGTTTGAATTTTTCACATAGTTCCAATCACCTTCTTTAAGCATGAAACATGAAAAACAGGATGTAGCTTTGACTAATTGGGCAGAGCTAACTGATAGGTGACTTTCCCCACACACTTGAGAACTGTATAAGGATCATAAAATTTGGGCGCTAGCTTCTGACAATGCTCGACCTTGAGGGAAGTTTTCTTGTATGGTTGTAGTCGTAGAAACACCTGATCCCCTTCTACAAATTAACATTCAGGGCGACCTTGATCTGCTTGTTGCTTCATGCGATTTTGTGCCAAGACCAAGTTCTATTTAAGGGTACGAAGAATATCCTCTCGAACTGTAAGTGTTTGGTCAATCACCTGGATCTTCAAGGTACCCAGTAAGTATGAGAGAACTGAAGGTGTCTTTTGTCCATATACCGCTTCAAAAGGAGTCATGAGTGTAGCTGTATGGTAGGAAGTGTTGTACCACCATTCAACTAGGGGTAACCATTGAGCCCACTTATGTTGCTTCT
>ML826415.1:63553-102674 GCA_009831015.1 Picea engelmannii | reverse complement strand
TTTTTTTTTCTTGGTTGAGGTTTTCCGTTTATTTCTTTTTTTTTACAATTTTTTTTGCAATAATATTGAGTTTTTATACCATGGCTTCTAAATCATTACAATTTTAAGCTCCCCTCGAAAAGAGAGTGCTACTAATAGCGTCTCTTTTTAATTCAAGGTTGGTCTTAAGATTTCTATTTCAAGCGTCCTAGTTGTCAGGGCCACAATTTCGAAACACGTGCAATTTTATCCTTAAGAAAATGGGGGGTGGTACTGGAACCACCACTTTTCGATTTAGGGGTTGATTTTAAGGTTTTGGTTGCAACTATACCGGTTATGTTTCAAAGAAGATGTTGTTTTAACCTCAAAAATAAATAAATAAATAGTGTAGTTGTTAGCACAACTTTTCAATTTAGGGATCTATTTTAAGGTTTTTTTCGGCAACATTACAATATCATCAAGGCCATGGTTGCAAAAATTGGTAATTTTAACCTTGAAAAAAAAGTTGTTACCAATAGCACCACTTTTTAAAACAGGGGTAAAATTAACTACTAAATGAGACCTCTAAAAAAACGAGAACTTTGGAGGGTTCTTGTTAAGTTGGTAACTGTGTTCATGCATAAACACTAAAGGTATGCATAGAACGACAATTTGAAACTTTTATGAGGAAATCAGTCCTGGGTGCAAGGCTATCATTTAAGTTAAGATGCTAGACTATGATCACTCATGTGCATATTGAATATTTATATTTTTGATTGCTCTTTTTGCACCTGCATATTGAATATTTAGATTTGTGTTGTCTCTCTCTACTCTTGCATATTGACTATTTAGATGATTAATATTTAGATTTGTGCTTTCTCTCGCTATTCTTGCATATTGAATATTTAGATGATTAATATTTAGATTTGTGCTTTCTCTCACTACTCTTGCATATTGAATATTTAGATGATTGATATTTAGATTTGTGCTTTTTCTTACTACTCTTTCATATTGAATATTTAGATGATTATGCATGTGGAGGAGAGGCCTTATTCACCATTTTACTACATTATTATATCCCAAGCAATCCTTCTGGTTAATCAATATATAATATATTGTCTCTACTAAGAGCTCTATTCATTGTGAATTCTTGTTGGTCAAACCCTTTATGTCCTTGTTACACTATCCTTCTCATATATTTAATACTTATTAATTTGTGGTGTTGTTACATGGGTGTGCAAGTTGATTTCATGTCTCTTCACACCTGGTAACTTCTCCTTACACATGGACAATGGTGTTTCCATGAAAACATATTATGATCTTACATACATAGTAATTAATTGAGACTAGCTTTATGAGGAAGATGTGTAGAGTGGAGTACAATTCTCAGGAGGAAGGCATGATTTTGAGGAGGATATGTGCTTTGTCCAAAGGGAAATGGTATGCCATCAAGAGACTTGAATATAAGAAAAGGAGAGCTAAGTGGGATTTCCCTCAGTTTATATTTAAATGATTTTTGTGGCCACATACTAAAGTGCTCCCTACACATTACACGTTGTTGCAAAACATAATTTGTCACTAATGAAGGTGCTTCATACACTTTCTACAAAGACAACATAGAAGAGAATGGAAATACATATTCTATAAGCGATTTCAATGGGATTTCTAGCTAGTATCACCTTTCACATGGTACATATTAATCTAGATACTTTGATGAAATGGTAATTCAAATACTTTGATAAAATGAAAGACCTCTATAATAGTAGAATTTTCCACCAATAGTCCCTTGCCCATTTTCTCAGATGAATCATAACTTCAATCTAGAAATTCCTCAAACAATTTGTTTTTAACATGTTGCAAGCTTGGCAAAGGTTGAATCAATAACATCATTGACATCAACAACAATATTATGGGGTTTGAAGCCCTTATTCATATTATTTTAATAACAATATTTCTACTCATTTGATAGCTTATAGTAAGCAACAATATAGAATCGGTTCTATGTTATTGTCAAGGCGCAATCTGATATAACCCAAGCACCCAACCACTCTTAACAAGAGAGTGTTAATGTTTGGAAAATTACTCTTCTTTTTGGACATTGTGTTCCCTAATTGGTCAACAACTCCTTCATGGGGTCTGTCCTCCATGGCATCATTTTACACTTGGACATTGAGTTATATACAACCAAGACAAATTGTTTCCAAGTCGGTGATATATAATTTCCTCTTTGTAGCTTTATCCCAGTGTATGTACCCGTGTAATTTTTTCCAAACTATTGTTGTGGTTTTCGAGGGCATGTTGTCTACATTGGAGATTCACCTTCACTCTCTTGCCTTATCTTTACTTATGTGGGGGCTTGATATGTGGCTTTTTCTTGGTTTTGATGTTGGTGAATTGGGTGTTTCACACTTGTGAGAGTGCATGGCATGTTCTATTTTTGAATTTTGGTTTACTTATACTATGGTTTCTCTGTCTTTAAAAGAGGGTGAGAAGCATTTTCGTTTTGGAGTTTAATGGCATGCCCTATTTCTACTATTTATATGATTTAATGTGCTATAGTAAACATTGTTGCTCTAATATTGTAAAGGGTATTCTATTTTATTTTCCATTCTTATTATCTTATGTCCATGTGACTTCTTTGGGTTCCAAGTGTGTGCTCTCTTTTCTAAGATTTCCATATGTGTTTCCTTTTGCTCCAATCGATAGAGGAAAATTATTCTCTACTTGAATTATATGGATAGAACAGGTGATCCATTTTCAAGCTTAGGTGGAGCTAAGATTTCTCAAGTGTCTCATAAACCTCCAATCTCTTCAGGGTTATTTGCACTACAATGAAAACACCTTCTAGTGGAGGTTTTTGTGAAGTTTTTTAATGTTACAAGATTGGGAAATATTATAAAAAATCTCCACTAAAACCTCTACAATTGGTAGTGCAGGTTTTATTGGATTTCCACTATAACTGAAAATTATAGGCAGGTGGAAATTCTAGTGAGTTTTTTTTAATTGATGAACTTGTATCCATATAACGTACTTATGCGACAATTATATATAATACATAACGATGCTATATCTACTGATATGCACTAGTGCCTCAAGAACACCTATATTAAGCATCGATGCGTATGAAATAGTTTCGAAGCCTCAATGCGTATTTTAGATATTGACAACATTGAGGAATTTCTATGAATAATATGCATCGATGCACTACATCTTCATATGCACCAAGGATTTAAAAATAAATATTATGCATTGGTGCATATTATATATATTATGAAGCCTTGGTGCGTACTTGATATAATGAAACCATCGGTGCATATATCTTCTTGCACATCGTAAGTTCTTATAGCTATAACAATAAAAATAATGGTAGTAGTAACAATATATTGAAGGAAGAGTGATTATGTTGTTGTTATGAGCATCGATGCTCTTATTATAGTTTTCCGCATCAATGCGTAAACTCATTTAAACATACTGGTGAGTAAGTAGGTATGACCCACATCATTGAATTCAAATGAATATAATGCAGTGATATGTTTCAGTGCTAAATTTTTCCACTTTGCCGATATGCAAATGCAACTTCTTCTTTTTTAACAAAATGCCAAATAATCATAAAAGAATCAAATATTTTTTGTAATAATATTGATTTTTATATTTTAATTATTATGGTCGGATACAATCATTGCATTAATGTGTTGTATCATTTAAACAAATATACCAACTTATTACACCTCTATCCATTGTAATAATGAAAATCATCCATATATTTAGTCAGCAACGTAACATTTTACGACACTAGACAATGCAATAGAATAAGAAATAAATTTTATTGTATACAAATAAGAGACCCTTTGTTATACAAAATATAGGGACAACATAAAAGTCTGGGATATTCAAAATGCCAATAAATAATTGTTGTGGTTATTGGTAGCATGTCGTCATCCAATTGGGACAATATGTCTGCATTAAACAACATATTTGATTTCCACAAACATACATTCCAAAATATAAAACTTGTAACATTCAATTGCAATGATCATCATTCATCGCTCAAATTACTATCGTTGCTCAAGTTGTTTGCATGCCTCATTTCTTCATCGCTTGCATGGGATATTGTACTTAAGGATGATTTTTTGGAATGTTTTGTCAATTGGCTTGAGTTTGACATTGTGCCCATTCTTTGAAACATAGAAATAAAATGTAATGAGTATATCTACATTTATTGTATAATATACATGATTGTGTAAATTGAAAAGAGTACCATAGCAACTATTGCTTCATAAAAAATACACATTATTTTGAAACCATAGTTCATGTCGTCTCTCAAGATATCTTCTATTGGCTCCACTCCATACTTTGTTTCCTACAAGTTCTATACACCATGACAAAGCATAGATATAATTAAATGTTTATTTTTGTTCCATTAACTATAAAATAAGGGAAGTAAAACAACATAACTACTTACAAATTGTTTAATTAACCCTTGATACTCCGAGATATACTTACAACTCATACTTAATCCCATGTCAATCAAACATTTAGGTGGCTCTTCTTTGTATGTTAGCACTTGTTAAAAAACATGCATGGATGATTGTAAATCGATTAAAATATATACATCACAATCAATTAGATGAGGAAGAGGTAGGATGTAGTTGCATTGCCAACTAGAGAAGTTGAGTACATCTCAGCCAATTGTTATGCATCAATGTATTTTAATGTTTTATGCATCATTGCACTGGAATCATTGTTATGCACCAGTGTGTTTTATCTAAATAAACACATTGGTGCATATTCAATATATATACATCGATGTGTGTGAGATTATATCGCGTATCGGTGTCTATTACATGTATGTATACATAGTGCTAAGAACTATAATAAGTGCACTAGGGATCCTAAGTACAACATTAACATCGTTGCCTTGAAAGATATTGTTACCATGGTCGTTACTATTACCGTTACCATGATGCGTAAGGATATTATGCACATATGATTAACCATATATAAATAAATGCTACTTTATAATATACAATATGCATTGGTGCATATTGAATAATGTCACAATGGTGCACCTTATTATAGGAAGTGCACCAGTAAAAAAAGGTTCAGTTGCCCATAATTTATAGTTGTAATAAACATCCATATGAAAACTTACGCAAAAACCTCTAATTTCATTGGTGAAGGCTTTAGTGGACGTTTTTTTTCATTTTTCCTAATCTTATAACACTAAAAACCTTCACTAAAACCTATGCCAATTGGTATTTTCCTTGTAGTGTTGAGATACATTTAAAGAAGCATATGGAAAACCAAAATTGGAGGAAGCAATGAAAGAAGAATTTTGGTCCTTATTGTTGAATGACACTTGGGACCTAGTCCCTCTTCCCCATTGAATAAAAGTTGTAAAATGTAAAGAGTTTGTGGCACTAAGTATGTTGTGTATCATAGGTTGACAAACACAAGGCTCAGGTAGTTGCCAAAGGTTTTTCACATGTAGAAGGCATTGAATATTCTAAGACATTTTCCCCCATCACCAAAATGAACTCTATTCACCTTGTTATTTCTCTTACAACCTCGTATTGATGGAAGATCCATTAGATAAATTTAAAGTACACCTTCTTGCATGGGGATATGCAAGACTAATTTTAAATAAAACAACCTCCAGGGTTTATTCAAGTGACGCCAGTTTAATCTATCCACTTAGTAAATCCCTTCATGGCTTCAAACAAGATCCTCGGGATTGATATGACAAAATGGACCAATTTTTACTTGGCCCAGGATTGTGTAGATGTCACTCTGACCAAAAGAGTAGGCAACCAAATTCTAATACTTGTACTCTATGTTTATGACCCGATATTCACTAGTAACAATCCCAAATTACTTAACCATCTGAGGTCAGGCCTCGAAAAGCAATTTGAGATGATATACTAAGAGCCCATACAATATTTTCTTGGCTTTCAAGTTTTGCAAACAAAGGTGGAAATTTAGATTTCTCTACCTAAGTATGCATGTGATCTTCTTCACTTCATTCACATGGATGAATGTAAACTAACCCTGCCCATCTTCTAATTTGGAGTTAAACATGCTACCACTTGTATGTATCTCACCCAATATGGACTCCACTTTGTACAAACATTTAGTTGGTATCCTTTTGTTCTATATCATACTCGGCTTAACATTTCCTTTTTTATTAATGTGATTTCCAAATATATGAAAGTAACAAATAGTATTCTTCAATATTTTTTAGGTACAATTCAATTTGGCATACAATAGTGTTCAAAGAGATCTCCTATTTTGGTTGGTTTTATTAATGTGAATTGGGTTAATGAGCTTGATGGTCAAAAGTCCATTGCAAGTTAGTTTTTCAACGTCAGTCCATGACCTATTATTTTTTTCTTGCAATAAACAAAATGCCCTTTCTCTTTCATCATTAGAGCTAAAATATCATGCAATAGTTTGTGTAGGTTAGGAAGGCCTTTGACCTCGACATATCCTTTCTGAGATTAGTTTCTAACAACATCATTTGACTACTCTATGGTGTGATAGTCAAAGTGTCATTCAACTTTCTCCACATCCAATTCTACATCAATGCAACATACACATTGAGCTACATATGCATGTCATTCAACAATTTTTTCAAGGTCACATCCTTAATGTACTCTATTGTCAAACACATGATCAAGTTGTTGGCATTTTCACAAAGACCCTAGTAGAATCCAAGTTTTTACAACTTTAGTCTATGATAGGTGTTCAAAAGTAAGTTTTCATTGAGGGGGGATGGACTTTGATGACTCCTCATTCCCTATACTTTTTTGCTTTGTAAATCCTTCAATGTTTTCCTAGTTTGTGCTTAAGGGGGATGTCAAGATATTTCAACATTAGGAGTTACTTTAAGTTCATATTCATAGAAGGTACTTTCAAGTATAGTGTGCTTTTGTATTGAATAATCCAATGGACATGATTATGGCTCATACATGAGTGATGTGACGTCTCAACATTTCCCCAATTATAATGACATTTGATCCATTGTTTAATGCATGATTGGTCCATGATCTCTTTCTAAAGGGCATGGAGGATTGTTTTTTATGATTCATATGAGATATACTTTCATGTAATTTTTTTGAACACTAATAAAATGCTCTTAGTGTTATGAATGTTTTCCTTCTTTGAATGGTTTTACAATGGAAATACTAATGTCATTATCTTTAGTTTGTGAGTAAATGTCTTCTTAGTATTCAATCCTATATAATTGCACATGTTAGTCCAACACTCTCTTAAAATTATATAAATAATTTTAACAAATATATATTATGATTTACCAAATTATAAATAATCATATTACTAAAAAATTAAAAATAAATAAAAATTAAAACATTATTATGTTTCTATCTACTTCCTTATTATTAAGAAATATGAATAAATATAATTAAAAAGAAATGATAATGTGAAACAACAAGCATGAGAATGTGTATATACATGGGAAACTTAATATTACATCCACTCTTAATAATGAAAAAAACCCTCCTTGGTTAGGGCCTATTTAAAAATATTGTTAAGTAATGTTTAAAGGAAACAATTATGTTCCCTCCCTTCGTAAATATTAGTAACAGTTCCACTACTATAAAACCTTGGGTTGTGTCCCTCTTCATCATCATAATTAACAACAAACATAGCCAAGTTTTTAATTTGATTAAATTGATGATGATGATGATTAACGTCCACTAAGACTGAATTGGTCTATCGGACCTTAAGAGGGTAAGTGATTACTTGCAATTCTTTAGAATTTTGTTTTTGTGCTCGAAAAGCATTAAGAGAAGCTTTCCAAGATCACCATACTTTTGTTGAGTTAAGAGGTTAGGAAGGTTGGTAGTGTGACAAATATTTTTAAACTGAGATCTAATATGGGTATAGGTTGGACAATCTAAGAGAAAGTGATTTTCATCTTCAACCTTCTTAGTGTCACAAAGGTGACACACTTTTTCATCCCATAGCGTTTTAGGAATTGACCAACGCCCAATTTCACTATGGAGCTCATGAGAATTTGTTCTTATCTTAGCAATGTTTATTTTTTTCTTTACACTTGGCAAAACATATAGATAATTTTGATCTTCTAGATTAGGGTTGATTACATCCTTATAATACCTTCATTTTATTTTTTCCTCTAACTCTTTATCACACCACATTTTCTCCTTAAATTTAGATTGGACGTTTTTTTTAATAGTATCTTTATTCTGCAAATGGTGTCTTCCATGATTCCCCGATAGTTTAGCTAAGATCGAGCATCTTTATTCCATCCTCACTTGAGTCGATGGTGGTTATGACTTGATTTTAAAGCAATTTTAGGAAGCCTCTTGTCTTCCATGTTGTTTAACTTGTTCTTATACATTAGGTATCTAGTCATAGCCATGCTCTCAATGGGGGAGAAGCTTGTTTGTAAGAGGAGGATGGGATAGGGCATATTTCCTTTAATTTTGAGATTATAGGTTATGAAATTATTTTGTATTTGTTATATCTTTATCCAGGATTCATGAGAGATACTACAGCCCCAGACTTCACATCCATAAATAATAACAAGTGTAACAAGAGTCTCAAAGAGGATTTTCTTCTTATCCCAACTCCAAAGATCAGTTAGTTTACAATTGTTTTCAAGCCCGTAATAAGATTTCCATCCCCCAATAATCCTTTTCTCAATGCTATAATTCCAATTGAGCTTGTGGTGAATATCAATTTCAATATATTTGTATCAAGTCACTTCCTCGAAGTTGTTGTTGTCATATACGAAGGTATCATAAGGGATCTTATTGGATTTAATAATCATGACCTTAGTCTTATCAGTATTAACAGTCATACCCATATTAGAGAAAATATCCTTGAGGATTCTTAGTTTGTTTTCAAGATCATAGGGACTCCTTGCCATAATAACGATATCATCAGCATAAAGAAGAATATTGATTACTATACCAATGAGAGTAGGGCCGACACAACCTGATTTTTCGAAGAAATCTTCTAACTTGTCAATGTATATGGAAAAAAGGGTAGGGGACAAGCGACAACCTTGTTTGACTCTAATATTGCAGTTAATCTATTTTGACCAGTCCTTAGTGTTTTTAAACTTAGCAATAACATTTTCATACATCCTTATTGCAGCATCCCTCAACTCGAGAATCACTTTTATCCCTTCCAACCTATTCCAAAGGTTTTTCCTAGGAACCATGTCAAAATATTTTCTAAAGTCAACAAAACAACAAAACATATTGGTTTTAGTATTGCAGAACTCCTCTGCAATGATCCTAAAGGTAACAATATGGTCCACAGTTGAATGATATATCCTAAACCTGGCTTGGCCTTTAGCTCCTTTACCATGACTTTCTAGCGAAAGGCTAATGTTCTTTTCCAAAATAATTCCATAAAGCTTGGTTAAAATCGGTCTAATCATAATGGTCCTATAATTAGAGGGAATGTTTCTATCCCCATTTTTAAAAATAGGAACAATGAGGCTTTGCGTCTAGGGTTTAGGGAAGTCTTGCTTGACTGCTAAATTGAAGAGCTTGTGTATGTGAGGGATAAGGATTGGCCCTCCTATTTTAAAAAATTTAGGTTGGTAGCCTTCAATGTCCTTAGCTTTCTCATTTGCAAGTCGCTTAACCCTGAACTCTATGTCATCTAAACAAGATTTAACCACTTATAAAAAAAAAAATTTAATTTAATTTCTTTCCATAACAATGGCAATGGTTGTAACAATCACAATTTGCATATATTTGTTCATGGTGAGAGGACTCTTCTCGTGACGGTGAATCTGTGTTTAGGGTTTAATAGTCGAGAGTGTCCTAGCCTTAATGGATCCCTCTAAGGGAGGGGATCCACCCCTGGGTTCCTCGTGCTCGGATCTGCATGCCTTCTAGGCCCTCATTGCATCGTATGCTAAAGCCCCCAAGCCAACCCCCTCAAGATTTGTTAAAAACGTAGTTGAAATCCCTAAGGTGATCGTCTTTGCTCACTCAGCGCGGCCCCTTTCTCTTAGACTGGAAGACATAGGACTAATCAGGAAATTTACCAGACTTTGGGCATCCCCAAAATCCATGCACCTCTGGTTGGAAGCGAACTTGTGCAAATTGATCCAGGGACAAATGTCGGCAACCTTCTGTGGTAAGGGATTCTTTGCCTTCCTGTTTGAAAAAAAAAAAGATAGAGATCTAATATTTTGAAGTGGACCTTACTTCATGGGGGCAAGAGGAATGTACTTAAATAAGTGGACTCCTGATTTTAGCCCAGAAAATTATATACCCTTAGCAGTCCATGTCTGGGTAAGACTGTCTTTCCTTCCTCTTCATTGTTGGAACGATGAAACCATAAGGAACATAGGAAACACCCTAGGAAAGTATATTGATCGTGTTGAACCACGAGAGGTTCTACAGGCTTGTGCTAGGCTATGCATGGAAGTAGATCTGGAAAAAGGACTCACAGAAGCAATACAACTTAATCTAGATAGTTGGTCATACATTCAACAAGTGGACTACGAACAAATCCCCTTCAAATATAAAGCTTGCCACGAATATAGCCATTTTTCCAAATCCTTCCTTAGGTCCAAAGAAACACAGGATCAAGATCCAAAACAAGATCAATGTCAGAAACCAAAAGGGAAAAAAGAAAATGGAAAAACTCAGTCCATCCCAACCCAGAACCACCGGGAAAAACCCCTAGATCCAAAAGAAACACATCCAGACTCTCCACACAAAGGAGAATCAAGTCACAACAGATATGTTGGCCTCAACTTAGAAGGAAATATAGAAGAAATCAGGGAATCTCGGGAAGAGAATAACAAAAAGGGGCAAGAAGAGACAAGATAAGGGACAATAAAGGCAAAGAAAAAGAAAAAGAAGTCATGGACTTGAGTGGGGACTCATCAGCAAAATCACTCCCCAACCAAACTCTGGAGAATCCAGAAATTTCAGAAGAGGAAAGACATGACACTTCAAATAGTGAATATGACCTGGAGTTAACTCAATCGTCCAACACAAAGAAACCTGGAATAAAATCCCAAAGAAATAAAAGAGAATCGACCGCAGATAGAGAAAAAGAACTAGGCATTCAAAAAATAATAGAGGAAGCACTAAAGAAAGATGGAAATATGGGAAAAACAAGACATCCCAACATAAGGGAGCAGCATCACAACCCTCAAAATGGGGGCACCAAAACACACTGATAAATGATGAAATTCATCTCCTGGAATTGCAGAGGATTAGGAAGCAAGGTAAAGAAAGAAGAAGTTAGAAAATTGATTCAAACATAAAATCCCTCAATCCTCATGGTCCAGGAGATGAAAATGAGGGAGCAGAAAACCATCAAAGACCTGCAAAAAATTTGGAATAAAAGTGAAGGACGAGCAGTTAGTTCTAAAGGGGCTTCGGGAGGAATAGGAACTTTCTGGAAGACTAAGGAATTCAAACTAAAGGATTAGGTGCAAACACAGTTCTGGCTAATGGTTAGTATCCTAAAAAAAGACTTAGGTATGCAATACTCCATAATAAATGTCTATCTTCCTAATAACTATATAGAAAAAAATGAATGTTGGCAAACCCTTCTAGATCTGGCCACTCACAATCCCCCCATAAACCTTATTATTGTTGGAGACTTCAATACAAGTAGAGGGACAAAGGAAAAACGAGGTGGCTCTGTTGTGAGAGATAAATTCTTGGAAATGTTAGATGATATTATCTCGGACTTGGATCTCTTTGACGTCCCTTCAGACAAGGGAATGTACACTTGGAATAATAGAAGAGTCGACCCAGGTCACATAGCGGCAAGGTTAGACAGATTCCTGATCAACAGCTCGTTCTTAGCACTCCCAGACAAAACGTTCTCCTCGAACCTCCCATGGGCAGGATCAGATCATCGACCCATAACACTGATCTTTGAATCCCAAAAAAACTGGGGCCCTATCCCCTTCCAATTCAACCCCCTTTGGTTGGATCTCCCTAAGCTCATTCAGTCCATTGCCCAAATATGGAATCAGTGGATCTCTGGCTCACCCAATTACATATGGGAGCATATGCTAAAATTGGTAAAATATTTCCTAAAGATCTGGGAAAAAAACTCTTTGCAAAGAAAAGCCAAAGACAAAAAGCTACGACTCGAAAATTTGCAGGAAGAAATGGAAACTACAAAGATCCAGCAAAATCACGTCATAAGAGAACAAAAAATTCACAAAGAGTATATGCAAGCACTAGCAGAAGAGGAAATCACATGGCACTTAAAGTCCAGAAGCCTATGGTTGAAAGCAGGAGACCAGAACACCTCCTTCTTCCACAAACAGGCAAAAGTCAGGAATTGGTCAAATCAAATCTCAGAAATCAAAACCCCCAAAGGGGAAATCCTTAAGGACTTCAATCAAATCAAACAACAAGCCTCCATGCATTTCCAAAATTTGTAATCCACGTCTGGTAGGGTTGATAATCAAGCAATTGAAGCCTTTCTCAGACACATTCCTAGTAATATTACAGTGGAAGATAATTTGCACCTGGACAGACCAATTGAAGAAGCGAAAATTATAAAATCTCTGAATCAATTTCAACAAGACAAAGCCCTGGGTCCAGACGGTTTCACTCTCCACTTCTACAAAAAATGTTGGCACATAATTAAAAAATAATTCATAAGGATGATAAGATTTGCGCACAAGGCAAAAAAATTGGAGGAGCTACCAACTCCTCCTTCCTATCTCTCATCCCAAAAGAATTTGGAGCCTCTTCTCTGGATCACTTCAGACCCATCTCCCTCTATAATATTTCCTACAAGATCTTTTCCAAAATAATCGCCAACAGGTTAAACCCTCTTCTTAGATCACTAATCCTCCCAAGTCAAGGAGGATTTTTAGTAGGCGTGTCATATTTGGGACAATTTCATCCTGGTTCATGAGGCAATCCACGCCAACACCTCTCAAGGAGAATCGGGTATGGCTATAAAACTTGATATGGAAAATGCTTTTGATAGGGTGGAACATAATTTCCTCTTTAAATTAATGGAAAAATTCTATTTCAGTCAAAACTTCATTACCTGGACAGACTCTTGTATTGCCTCCCCCTGCATAGCGCCCCTCCTAAATGGAATACCTGGCCCCTTCTTCAAAGCGTCCATAGGTTTAAGACAACGATGCCCACTCTCCCCCCTGCTTTTTGTGATCATGGACAAATCCCTAAATCACAATCTTGAATGGGAAAGCATAAATGGCACTATTCCAGAAATCAAAATTGCCCAAGGGGTAAAAATATTGAACCACTCCCAATTTGCAGATGATACAATCCTCTTGAGTGGGGCTTCAAAAACTTTGGCTAGAAGAATCCTGCAAGTTCTGGACTCCTTCCTTCTAGTCTCGGGAGGGCTCTTGAATAAAGAAAAATGTCAAATCTACATCTGGAATGTTTCTGCAATCATCAGAGCGGAAATTTCCCAAATAATGGGATTCGCCATCACCCAAGATTGGAAATCCTTCAATTACTTGGGTCTCCCTCTGTGCATTAAAGCGCTCCCGGGCGAGTTTTGGCATCTATCTCTCCAAAAGGTCAAAGAAAAGATGGAAACATGGGGATCAAGGTGGCTCAATCTAGCAGGAACGGTGATCCTGATCAAATCAGTCCTCTCGAATCTCCCCATATTCCAATTCTCTACCCTTCTAGCTCCAAAGGGAATTCTAAAAGACTTGGTGCAGCTCATTCGCAATTTTTTGTGGCAAGGAGGAAAATCCAACCACAAAAAAATTCACCTAGTGAATTGGGATACGATCACCCTGCCCAAAAAAAGTGACGGTCTTGGAATCAGAGATCCCGAAGTTACCAACTTAGCACTAGGTGATAAACTTCTTTGGAGGACACTCACAGGAGAAAACAATTGGTGGAAATTATCTCTCATCAAAAAATACAAGCTAGGTAAAAGGAAAAGAAGCATGGATAAATCTCAAACCCCGCAACCAGGATCACAAATCTGAAAATTAATAAGGGCCACTACCCCCTTTTTTAAAGAACATCTTTCCTGGATCCTGGGAAATGGAAAAACGATCAGAATCTGGCAAGATCCAATTCTTAGGGTGGATATCAAACCATGGGAAGCATAAATTTGCGATATAAAAAGATGGATGTTAGTTGAACGCAAATACACCCTCTATGATATCTCAGTCTGGAACGAGAATGGCAGTTGGAGGACCTGAGGAGACTACCTCATTACTTGGCCAACCAAGTGCACCATCTGACTTCTCTCCTGAAAGGGGCAACCCCCATACTTAAAACCACTGCAGACAATCGAGGATGGGGGGGAATTGGATACTCGGTAAAAGAAGGATATAGCATGGTCCTTTCCAACACGAGAGAGCATCAGAATTTAGCAAAATGGAAAAATATTTGGAGCCATGACTCCCTCCCCAAAGTTAACTTCTTCATCTGGACCCTAGTTGTTATGAGGAAAATCTCTCTATGGTTAGGGTAAACCACAACAGATGGAAATGACTGCAGAAATCAACTATATTCTCAAGTATGTTGTGAAAACAAATATGCTAGAAAGATAAGATAAAAGGCCTACCTCATCCAGACGTTCGATGAAGTCCATCGTTGAGCACTTGACCCAAAGCAATATACCTGCAACTAGTCCTCAACAACCAAGCAAAGCAAGCATATGGTGATATTATATAATGTTAGCACATTCAATTGCATAATCCATTAATAAACATGATAAATACGCCCATGGAATAATAATTCAATATATTTGCAAGATATCAATTGGATGGGAAAAGATTGTTTCTATTAATAAATTATCAGCATAAGTGAAAATGTTACAGACTTCTGTGTCGGCACGGTTCAGAACCGAGAAACTAAGTTCCTTCCAACTGGGCCTCCACCACTTCAATCCTCCACCAAAGGCAAGCTTATAATAGAGAAGCAGTGAAGAGCTTGGGGGATGAACACTATGTTCATACTTAAAGGACAAAGGGATGCAAACTCGATATGAAGTAAATAAGGGAAGAGCTTGGGGGATGAACACTCTGTTCAGACTTAAAGGACAAAGGAATGCAAACTCGATATGAAGTAAATAATTTCTCCAGAGTAACTTTGCTCTCAAAGTTGAATTATTTCTCCTTTTTTCCATAGCTCATAATTGGCCCATTTATAGCCTTCAAAATGTAACTCAAGGGCCGATTCAGAACGTTTCCAGGATATGGAAGGCCAAGGATCATAGATCTTATGTCGTGACATGGAAACCGGACATTAATTTTCATTTTTTGGCACAAATCCTGATGTACAAGGGATGTAGTGGAGCAGCCTGCGTAGACACATGTTGTATAGTAGGAAAGATGTGTACATGTGGAAAAATATGTATTTTTTACTCTGGATTTTACAAACAGGGATGATAAGTCTGCATGGGGAAATGGAAAAATGACTTATGCGCAAGATTACATAGGGTGAATAAAATATTTCTATAACATATGCCCCCTAATGTGAGGTCAGAGGAGTATCTGCAATGGTTGAAATACATTATAAACAACCCAGAAGTGGAGTGATGGGGAACCAACTGGAAGAACTAGTTGCTAATTACATTTTGCATTGACTTTGCATACATGGCTGCCAACAGAATTACACTGTAGATCCATGTGAAAATATACCAAACAAGTGTCAATGGCCATGAATAGGAAAATACAAATGCGGTTACATGCCAATAGTTGTCATAGTCATGAACAAGGCCCAGTAGAACCAGTCTCAAAATCAATCTGAAGATATATGTATACAATGGAGTACAATATGATATCTCGTGATCATTGAAGTCATATAGGTACTGGTCCAATGAAAAGGAAGCAACATCTAAGGAAATCTTTGGCCACATAGTGATGTCTTCAAGTCCTCTACATAATTCGCCAAGGGTGCAAGTCTACATCATGTGAATAAAGGAGTTGAGGTCAAACACAATGAGACATCGTTTGATTACCGGTCATTGAGGTATACCATTAAAAAACGTGACATAGCCTACCAATAATGAAAGTAGGTATCAAGGCACCAAGTACATTCTTACAAGTGTGAATAAAGGATTCGGTGTCGAACACTTGAAGAATCCATCGATAAGGAGACATTGATGTATTCTCAACTATCGATGGCGAGAGAGCCTACCACTAATGAGTGCAAGCCTCAAGGTACTCATAAGACTCTAGGTCTCATTTCCAAAACAAATGGGTTGAATTCGATGGAAGAAGACCTGTTGAAAGGAGAGCATTAAGGCATCTCTCATCAGTTAGCATGAGGTACAAAGCAGGAGCTTCATGATTTGGTGGAAATCGGACGAAGAACATGGTCATGAACCAACAACCCTGTGCATCTTTCGCGTGTTCCAAGTGCAAGCGATACACGAAAAATACCCTCTAAATAGCAGCCAATGATTAAAATTGTTGACAAAGGCGAGGAAACCACCAATAAGGCTAATGGAATCCAAGACACTGCACGAATCCCAATCTGTGAATAGATGTATTGCCGTCGAACACAAGGGAAACCACCCAATCAACAACCAATGATGAAATGTCGATTGTTGGTTTCAAGGTTACCTACCAATGATGAAAGTAGGGCCAGGGTGCACAATAGGACTACAATATCATGTGATTTTGAGACAAACTGAGGGTATGGCCGAAATGCAAAGTCAAGAGTTCTAAGGAGTGGCTGACACATGTTGACAGACTTCCTTTGAACGAGAGCATGAGACATATGGAGGACTCCGGCAGCATAGACCCAATGATGAAACCATGAGATGCGGGAGGCATCAATGAAACTCTCTATAGGGACTGGAAGAGTAACCAATCGGTAGAGAAGACTCTGTAACGATCTCAGCTTCCTAAGGCCACACTAATCCCAAAATTATGATGATGAATGGACTCAAATAATAAAAAAAAATGTTCAAAGATGACACAATTGTTTCCAATACAAGATAATACTCCATTCCCTCCCGTCTTTTTTGTTTTTTCATAGACAAATGAATGCTATGATACAGAGGAGGAAATGAGTGTCACGAGTAAGCAAAACTAGTTCCAGTAGTGGAACATACCTATGCTAAATGCAAGCAAATGCATGCGGGAGATGGACACTCAGGGGAATTTTCCCTCCTAGGTATAGGGTGTCAAATTGCGAAGGATATAAACAAGGCTCTGCTTGGTTGAGGATGCAAAAAACTGCCGAGGCAAACGGTTTATAATGCACAGCAAGAACCGAATATAGGCTCAATACAGCAAGAAAGGGCATGAGATGCAATCACAACTTAACGCCAAAAAATGTCCTTTTTTATGACTTTTAGTATACTTGGTGTAAAAAAGGGATAAACTTGTGACAAATATACGTCCTTTCAAATCCAATTTATGAGTGTGAAAGAGACAAGTTCACTCAACAATCTTTTCCCTTTTTGAAGACGATTTGGAAAAGAGCTTAAATTAAACTTGGTTGGGAGTCCTCGGGGTATAAGGCAGCATGTTTATGAGTGAGAAATGAGGCTCAGCATAAAGTCATGTACTAGCTATGAGGGACTCTCTGTCCTATGGAAAAAATCTCTGCATGGGCACCAAATGAAGCAGGGGATATAACTAGGGCACCCATGTTCGGTAAGTTTCTACCACTTGATAACAAAATGACTTATAGCAGATGGAAGGTTCTGTGTCGCAACAAATGGGTTTGTACCTAAGGCATAAAAAGTGACAGTTATAGGACAATGCAAAAATGCATGATGGAATGGATACCTATCCTATATGCTTGCTAGTGAAAATACTTGTCCATGGTGACGAACGGCCAACATAACGTCGAAATCAACAAGAATCCATGGTTAAAACTACAAAAAACAACTCAATCCACCTTTGTATTAGTCCATTAGGTGAAGAAATGACTCAAAACTATAGAAAGCGCGTAAAAATTGTTTATAAATAGTAACAAAACCAAAAATTACTATACCATTTTGATTTTTAACCCAAATAGTGAAAAGTCGACCATAATACCTATGAGATTCAAATGGTGATTGTGGGAGCGTCAAGCAATGGAATCATAAACCATCTGGACCAGGTAATTCTTCTTCCCTTCCTCTTCATTTCTAGTGGATTAAATTTTTAAATTAGGTTTCAAATTTTGAGAAATTTAGGGCGCAAATTGTGTAACTCAGTGTATGTGGGTTGTCCCTTATCAGGTCGCGTATACGATGGGTTATACGTGCCTGTGTAAACTATAGGGCACGTATACCTAGCCCTATATGTGACTGTAAGTGGAGAAGATCACGTACAGGCACACAAACAATGAATTCTATGGATGATAACTCTAATTTTGACTTGTCCTTGGCAGGACGGTTCTTGAATGGAGAGAAAGAGGGCACGAGGAGGTCAATATTGTTGTGGATGAATATCCAGGGGCCCAAATGGCCTTGAAGAGATGTGGCTTATATAAATTTTGGGCACTCAAAGGGATGAGGCCCCAGGTGAGGTTGCTTGAGATTCTTGTGGGTTATTGGGACCCTGAGAGTGAAAGCTTCAATCTCGATGGGCAACCATTGAGAATTGAAGTAGAGGATATCTATTTTTTTACTGGACTATCATGTCGGGGTGAGGTTGTAAACCTCAAGTCACGGGGAGCAGGGAGAGGAATAGAAATAGAGGAGTACATAGATGCCCAATGTGTAGTAGGGACTCTGAAGGTCGGGAGTCAACTCCCCATCCGAGCGATAAATAATCTCAACCTCAAGATTATTGTCCTTGTATTGACCAGAATCACAAGTTCGGCTTCTTTGCACCAGGCATCGAGGTCGCTCATGTTCTATGCAGTATAGTGTATGAGACCCACAGTGTATGAGTGTTGTACCTCACTACTAGAAAATATGAAGAGCTATTTGATAAAGTGCAAACAAGGGAGTAAGAGGAATTTTGGGTTTTCCTCTATCCTATGCATTTTCTTCTTTGAGCGGGTTCCAAGTTTGGGACCTAGAGTCGAGATTCTTTCTAGAGGACCTCGCGATCCATCCATGGCACGATGGACCAAGGTAATGAGGTGGAAGGGGGGAGGAAGGGTGCCTACACCCTACAATGAGGATTTCTTCTACTGGTGGCAGTGGGAGGTCATTGTCCTAGATGACTATCCCTGTGCGGGGATAGACTTCTGAGGAGATCCGAACATGCCACTTCCACCAGGGTCCGCCTACGGTGACATAGGTATGTCGATTTTTTTAAAATATTTTTATTTTTATTTTTGTATGATAGAACGAAAATATTTTTGGATGGTGCTTAAGTACTAACTAGACATTTTTGTAACGCAGACTTGGGTCCGCGACTATCGGAAGGGTATCCTCGACATTGACGGAGGAACCGAGGAGACGAGGTGATGGGAGGAGAAGCTGAGAGAGTCCTACAAAACATGCAGGGAAACCTGTCTCATCTGACTCATAGGATTCCCATGGTTCATGTAGAGGATCTGCCTAAAGCCATGCAGTGACAAGTGGTTGGTGTGCCCAGAGCTTGGGTGCAACTCTTTTGGTGTCTCGTAAATGTTGTAGTTTGTTACCATGACACACATCTAGCGCCACAGGCGTAGATGTCGTGGATATTGTAGTACTGATTGTATATGTATTGAGAGTATTAGCCCCAATTTTGTACTATAAACACCATATTTTTTTAAATATATATAAAATGGATCTTCAGCTTTACTTTTATTTTACAATGTGTACATTGATGATATGGTTTGCTTTTCTTTAGTTATGTGACAAATTCCAATCTAAAATGAAATTAGCATAAGCATCAGATACATGATTAACACTCCTAGGAATGTGATAATAAGTAATTAAATCAATCTGTCTTTCTAAAAGACGTACCCGTAAGAATCATTGGAGTAAAGTAGGATCACGCACATGGTAACTGTCGTTCAATTGTAATACTACTAACTGGGAATCCAGGTGAACCTCTAACGATCGAATACCATGTGAGATAGCATCGTACAAAAGTTCTATAACAATGTTATATTCGGCCACATTATTCTTGGATGGCCCTAGGCATAAGCCACCTAAAGACACCAGTAGACCCACGGGTGAGTAAACCACCCAAGCGGCGGAAGCCAAGTTCCATGTATGATGACTGGCTCTGTCTACGAATCCTAGGTAGACCAAAGCCTCTGTTGACATATACCAACCAAGGGAAAATGCGATAAGAAAGATGGAGATGAAAAGAAAGGGAAAATATATATACACTAAATTACATTAATATAAAAAGAGTTCTGCCCAAGCTTGGGGCTCAAGCATAATATCTTTTCAAGTAGAGCCCATTCTCAGGCTCAGCCAACATATTCCCTTCATAACATTCTAACTCATAGGCTCCTTTTTCTAATACACGTCGCACGATATAAGGACCATGCCACATGGGTTTAAACTTGCCTGCCCCTAGTGGTTCCTTGGCATGATCATACAAGAAGACCAAGTCATCGTCAACGTACAACTGAGGACAGACAAACTTATCGTATTGAACCTTGACACATCTTTTGTTTGCCTCTATAGTCGTAGAGGCATCTCGACGCTACTCATCGAGACTCTTTAGGTGTACAAGGTGTCGCTGAGATCGGAAGTGTTGGGTAGGAGCGCGACTGCCAACTTAAGAGAAGGGATTTCATATTCAATAGGTAATATCAAGTCCACACCATGCACTAACTAGAAAGGGGAAAAAGCAGTGGGAGTCTTGACCGAGGTTCGGTATGCCCAGAGCGCGAGATATAGCATAATGTGCCAGTTGGACTTACTCTGGCTAACATTTTTTTGCAAAATGGTCTTGAGAGACTTGTTGACGGCCTCTACTTGTCCATTTGACTAGAGGTAATAAGGATAAGAATGACCATGTCTAAACCCTAGCTTAGATGCTATCTCTTCCATCATTTCATTCTGAAAATGATTGCCATGATTGGTGACAATCTCACTCGGGATACCGAACCGGGCAATAATATGATTGAATATGAAGAAGAGACAGTCTTCCCATCGGATTTAACTTTAGACATGGCCTCGGCCCACTTAGTAAAGTAGTCAACGACCACAATAATGTGTTGATGCCCCCTAGCCGAAGTTGGGTTGCAATCCATGAAGTCCAAACCCCACTTGGTGAAGGGACCGACGGTAATGACTGGGTGAAGAGGGGATGGATGCGAATTCATTTTCTAAGTGAACACCTGGCAGGGGTGACACTTATTAACTGCTTCAATACAATCTTTAAAGATAGTAGGCCAAAAATAACCAGCTCGCAAAACATTTTGGGTTGTCGCAAGCCCGAATAGATGACCACCACAAGCCCCACTATGACAATCGTTCAGGACTGACTTGACCTCTCCTTGAGTTAAACAATGATGCAAGATGTTGTTTATTCCTCAGTGATACAAAGTGTCACAGATGATAGTATAATTCTTAGCTCGGTACCTTATACGTCGCCGGTCATATCGTGAGAGATGCTGAGGGAACTTCAAAGTTTGAAGATAGAGAACAATGTCTCCATACCAGGGGTCAGACGAAGAGACAAGAAAAATGAGTTTGTCCATGTTATCGAGTAAATCGTTAAGTGTAGACACAAATCGATCCCCCTAGATCCACCTAGATCTAGAAGAAAACACGATAGGACATGGTGCTTTCCCTAGGCTCTAATCATCAAATTTACTACCAAATAAAAGACGATAGACATACCTTTAAATGTCGCTTCCTTATGTCTTTGTTGTTCTTGTTTCGCTCCGGTGCTCTTGTGATACTGATCCTGCAGTGAGACACAAACCAACCAAAGTTAAAGTAGTAAAGTATATTCAATGACAACCTATGCATATGATCAAGGAATTATGCAATAAAATAAAGATAATTTTATGGGAAAGAAGCATGCCACTGTATTATATTAAACAATAGGAAGAGAGATTACAACCGAATGCCTTGATGTCGTAAGGTTCCTTCTAACGATTCCTTGCTTCCCACACACTTCTTGTTCCAAGGATTCTGAGACCATGGATCTGATAGCTACTCACAATCTATCTTGACAAAGCAAATCTCAAATCCACTCTAACCAAGCTAACAATTCCAAGACAAATCCAACTACAAAAGCCAAGCTCCAAAACCAACTAACTTTCTCCATGAGAGCTCCTCTCCTTTTATAAGATGAAGAGGATAAGGTGAGGAGGTTAAGATGATCCCACTAAATCATGAAAATGAGTAAGATCCAAACCATTTGGAGGCCACCTCACCATAGAAGCTTCTCCTTCTAGAAACATCGAGAAAATGCTTATTTTACCCACGTACGAAGGTCACTGCGACTTGGATATAGTGAAGCCTATGAAAATTATGTGCCTTAGCTATAGTGTAGCCTGTGGAAATTAGGCATTCCTGCATCGTAGCTATGCTGCAGCCTGTGGAAATCCTCCAAAATAGAGTTTTTACAGAGGAAAACACAACTTCTTCTCTCAGGGAAAGTTCTTCTCCCTTCTTTCTTCAGGAATTCAGGCCACTGACCTCTCTAAAGGAAACAGATAGGTTTACATCATTAACGATCATGAGAGTGATGAAAATAATGTGTAACAGTCCGCAAATGAATCATCATGGATAACATCCTCATCTAATCGTATAAAATTGAATATTAACTCCGTGAAGACTAGTGATTTCTTGGATTTCGCAAAAGAGAAATCGAGATCAAACTCTTGTAAAATGACAATCCATTTACTATGTTTCCCCCCTATGATATGCCTAGTAAGGACGTATTGAAATGGATTGACATTGGCAACTATAGTAGTCTTGCAAAGCAATATATAATGACGCAAATGCTGGACTATGTGAACGACATCCAAAGCTAGCTTTTCAATGTGAGAATAATTAAGCTCAGGACCGACTAAGTTTCAACTAAGATAGTAGATGACATGCTCATGGAGCTCATCATCCTTCTGAACCGGAACCATACCAATCATCTCTTCAGATGCGGAAATATAATGCAAGTAATCCCTACTATAGTCAGGAGACTTCAGCTGAGGGATCGATACCAAGGCTTTCTTCAAAGCATCAAAGAACCCATGGGCTCGCTCATCCCAAATAAAAGGGGTGTCCTTATTCAACAGACACATGAAACCCTTAGTGATATTGACATAGTTTACTATAAACCGATGTAGAAAGTTATATTTCCCCTATAAACCTTGAAGTTGTCTAATAGTGCACAGGGGAGGCAATCGAAGTATTACCTCAACCTTTAGTGGATCTACCATGATCTTGGTCTCAGAAACTAGAAAACCCAAAAGACGACCAGACTTAACGTAGAAGATGCACTTGTGAGGGTTCAACCATATTCTATAGTAACAACATCTTTCAAAAACAAGTCGAAGGTGCATAGCATGATTCACTCTCTTGCAAAAGTGAGTAGCAAGATCATCAAGGTAAGCTTTGACTATGTGCTTAAGATCGTGAAAAGTGAAATTCATGGCACGTTGGAAGGTTTCTTCAGCATTTTTAAGGCCGAAAGGAATTTTCTGGTATGCGAAAGTACCCAAGGACAAATAAATGTCGTCTTGTGTTGATACTCAAGTTTAATTTGAATTTGGTTATATCCTGAAAATCCGTCCATAAAATAATATAATTTGCTTCCCAAAAAATCGTCGAGAATCCGATTAATGAAAGGTGTTGGGAAGTTGTCTTTAGGACATGACTTGTTCAGGTCACAAAATTCCATACACACATGGATGGTTCCTTGCTTTTTATTCACCAGAATGGGGTTGGATACCCATTCAGTCAAGGGAACTGGGTAGATGAAGCCAGCATTAAGTAGCTTCTCCACCTCTAGCTTAATAGCAGGGGCCTTCCCGGGACTAACAACTCTAAGAAGTTTTCGAACAGGTTTAGCATCTGGATAAGTTCTAATCTCATGTTCAACAATACAAGGGTTGATTCCTAGCATCTCTTCATATGACCAAGCAAATACATCTCGAAATTCCTTGAAGAGTTCGGTGTAGATCAGGATTTCTTCTGCCGAACAATCTGCACCATTATGTACGTTTTCAACCTTGCCAGGGGTATGAGATATATCGATCATGATGGTAGGAGAAATACTCGCCATGTTTCCTTAGGAATAAATGTCGTGTGTATCAAGTGGAACTACGGCGTGACCGACTATCTCACTCAAAGTAAATTGAAAGTCATCTTGTTCAATTCTTTCAAGCTCCGAGAGAAAATATGAGCAGTGATGCATATCCTCCTGAGGTTTGTCAAAACCATTCATGGCTTCGATGATAGATTTGTCCGAAGGCAAATTCTCATCGAGGCAATCATGTGAACAAGACAACGAAGTGGCCCACACGGGCCTCAGAATGGGATCCTCTTCAGGATCGATGGAAGAGTCAAGAACATCTTGATACACAATCTTTGTTGTCGATAGTGGCATGGCCATTCCAACATGAAACTGACCTTCACAAGATGAAGTCAAAGAAGGTAGGGTCCACAGATCACTAAAATAGGAAGTGCGGAAAGGAATGGACCTCCCTATCGAAACGAGCCTATTGGAAATGGCGTAAACGTGGTGACTCGGTGTCGTGAAGTCGAAAGTACCCATAAGGGAAGAATACATTCTGACACCGATATTCTCAGTTGTTAGCTGAGAATTGTCAATCACAAGGATCGATGGTATAATATATGCATTAGGACTAGAGTATGCAAAGAATAACTGGTCGATCATCATGATCTTCCCTTCATGAGGAAAACAAAGAGTACAAAAGACAGACGATACGACAACGACCATAGCATAGGTCCAATTGCATCCTAGTAACAAGTTATAATCAAGAGGCGCATCAACCATCTCAACCTTCACCTCTACCGTCTTCCCTCCTAACTGGACCAGAAAGGCAAGAAGAATACCATAAGGGTGGAAGGAATGACCGTCAAAAGAAGTCAACATGTTTGATGACTTAGAAAGAGTCTGAGAAACGAGAGCTTTCCAACAGATCGGGGACATCAGACATGTAGCAATGCCTTCATCAACAACCACACGTTTGATGGTATACTTTGAGTACTCCACGTGGATTTGGAAAGCCACATGGTATACTTTTGAGCCACTGGGTTCTAGAGCTCCTAAAGTAGATAGTAAGGTATTCCTCTATGAAGGACATGTTTGGTGTACCTCCAAATCCGACATCGCATAAGAGGTTTGACCCAAGTTCTCAAAAATAGAGTAGTTATGGGCGGCGCTAGCATTTGGATTGTGGGTAGAGCGCTTGAGCACTCCTTTCAGAATACGAGGTGGTGGCTCTAGTTTTTCAATCTGTAAATTCATCTTCGGAGGAGGAGGAGAAGATTTTAGAATAGGAATAGCTTGTGAAGATCTATAATATTGATATTCATAAATGGTCGTCGTCTTGCAACAATGGGTTTTGACTCCCACCAGCCGCATTTTCGGCGTTTGAGGAACTCGAGGCCATGTGTTGGTTATGTGGAAATGGATTCATCAGCACAACGGACGGTAGAGATAATAGCCTCGCATCTTCCGCAATTTTGGGGCATAAATGAGTAAGGTGGTCATCTGTACAAAGCTTACAATGAAACTTCACCTTACGTCTTTCTCATTTCCCCTCTCCAACATTATTATTCGTCTTCTCATTATTACCATTGTCCCTAGGTTTATTTTTATTTTTCCCACCCTTACGATTATTATGTCCTTTCTTCTGATTCCCACCTAGTTGTTGGTTACCATTTGGGTTGGCCGATGATTGCATGGAGTGTACATCCACCGACTAAGTGGGGTTGGAAGACACAGACGAAGTTGACCCTCCTACAGACTGGTTTAGAGACAACTCTTTCAACTGGCTTGTCACCGAGTCTACAGACTTTACATTGATGGTACCTACAATGCCATTGGCATGAGGTATGGTCTTTGTTCTAGGGTCGTAAGTTGACCGCGGTGCATCTGGAAGAATGTGGTACAACATCCCAGACTGAGCGTATATGAGATCTAACTGTTGGGATTTAAAGATTGCTTCTTCCTCAGTGAAAACCCTGGCAGTAGCAACATCCTTTGAGATAGGAGGGTGCAAATACTTAAGGAACCATTCTAAAAGGAAGGTCGGGGGTATGGGGGTCTTAATCAACCTCTTCCATCTACGCCACTCCTGGATATGATCTGAGATATGAGTGGTTTTGTCCTGGCGTAAAGTCGACAAAAGTTCTAGTCCAACATCGTAATGAACCGACAATTGGAAGTGGTTAAGGAAGACCAATACCATCTGACTAAAGGTCCCATATGCCCCCCGAGGTAGCTCGATATACCATTTCACAGCAACCCCAATGAGGGTGCGTTGAAATAATCTTAATCGAATAGAATCGTCATTGAGGGAATTCGAGGAGCACCAAAGGTGAAAGGTAGTAACGTGATCACCAAGATCCTCTCCATTCTTACCTTTGAACTTCAGAATGTCTAAACGAGGCTTGGTGGGGATAGGAGGCCATGTAGGGTCATGACTCAAAGGGTCGTTCATCAACTTAGACAAGTCTGGAAGATTAAGCGTGGCCAGAAAAGGGAGACAGGGTTGCAACATCTGGCCCCAAGCTCCCGGGAAAGATTGTGCTTGAGGAACTGCAACCAATACATGGTTCTAGTAAGCACCATGGCCCTATCCAGGATTGTAAGGCCCTCCTCTAGGATAATTCATGAAAGGTTGGTTGGGCATCATTCCAGTAGGAATGTTCTGTTGGAGGTTATAAAAAATTTCCCCAATCGGAGTGGATCTGGATTGGGGGTTGCCTAAAGCATGAAACTGACCTCCTCCGAGTGGGAATCCAGAGGATAGAGGTGGATTCATCATGCCGAATGTATTGGTCGAAATTGGCACCGAGGAGGTAGGGGTATAGGATGAAACTTGAGAAAAATCTTGTTTGCCAGTTTGGTTGTTCCACCCAGAAGCAAGAGGATTAGACCTGGGCTTAAAAGTAGGAATGCCTCCCATATTAGGAGTCGTTTGAGGGGTTTGAGACCCACCAAACGAAAATGGAGTATAAGGAGGTGTAGTGCCCCCAAGCCCAATGCTATCATTAGTGTCGGAAGATGGGATGGTGCTCGAAAACTGCGAAGTAAAGTTTGATATACCATAGGAAAAAGGACTAGAGGCCATAGGGATGGACTGAACATTATAGCCCGGTGAGTGACCAAGAAACCCAAAAGGGTTTGAGGCAAGAGATTGATCATTCACTATAGGCTGAGCCATATTAATGATAGGTACCTTCGGCACTACAACCATTGTGGTTGAAGGAGTCGAAGGGGTGCCATTAACTATAGTGGGTGTGGGAATCGAAGGGCTCTCAGTGTTCTAAAGATAGGTTCAGTACTCATCCTTGTATAATCACAAGTATGAACGGTGGATGTGTGTGTACCACGCCTAATAACTCTATGCCTTTTAGAAGGCAAAGACTTAAAATCCGGTAGTAACTGTAGCAAGCGACAGGACTGACGGGGATGTTGGTCCGACTCCACGATGACTTAAGACTCTAAAGAAAAAAAATCAATCTTAAGGCCAACTAGTAATCAAAGAGCACACCAAAATTCAAACGACCAATATGGATACAAATGAGGTAAAGTTGTTGAGAGTGGCCTCCCTCCCTAAGGAAGTTATGTCTCGCCCAAGAGGGGCTTGCTAAAGATCGGAGGTAACATAATCACTTATAAGGGCCCTCATGGGCTTAACAACCAATCGGTCAGATCCCCCCGGAGAGGTAATCCTCCATAAAGGTTGTGTGATGTTTGACCCTTATCTAACCCAGGGTACCTGCAGAATAACCCCTGCAAGTAACCTATGTGGCACCTAAGTTAAGCAACAAATAAATGAATGTATAACCGATGCATAGGCGAGCAGTTGTAAGTTAGGTCCACCGTATGGGCAGGGTAGCAAATCCCGAAACCTTGAAATTACTGCCTCTCACAGAGGTAAATGCACTAGTAAGATCCCTATATACGAATAGATCCCCAGAAATATCTCTGACGCTAAGAAGGTATCGGGGGCATATCCCTTCAACCAACCTCACACAACCTTTTGATTAACTCCTTTGTGAGCGGATCCTCCTAATCTTACCAATTATACAATGGATTTCTCCACTCCCTTTCTCAGACACATATGTTGATTTAATTGCCTTGGAGAAGTTTACTCACAAAATCCTATTCCAAGGCACTAAATCCTAAGTTAGTTTGTTCACCCTAGAAAATAAAATCGTGACTAATCAATTTTAAATTATAGCGTTAATTTTAGTGGTCGTGATTACTCAAAAGGTATGGTAGTGAAACTCATGATGTTATGACTCTACAAGAAAAGTAAATATGAAAGTAATGCAAAGTCCTAACTTTAAATTTCAATGAATGATATGCTTCTAATAACAAATGCAATTTTCAATTTCAACTCTGCAATTCTGAAGTAAAAATGCAATCTTTCATTATATGCACTAAGCTAATGACAAGGACTCAAAAGACCAAAATGCCAAGCAATGCAAAATGCCTATATTTTTGTATTTTCAATGTAATAAAATGAAAATGCATGGACTGAAAATCAACTTGATATATAAACTCTACTGTGTATAGAAAGAGATAACTCAAGCAGAATACCAAGTAGCAAAACACCCATCCCAATATACAAGGACAATCAAAATGAAAAGATGATGACAAAGACTTCGCCTAGAAATTCAACCAAAGATAGGTTTCCTGTCATCCCACGAGCACTTAACATGCACTACAGAGACCCAAGAAGGCTCAACAAACATCAAATCCCACCCAACAACCACCATACCAAGTAAACAAGCAAGGAAAACTGATGTACGTGATTGTTTAGGAAAACATAGCATATGTACGCAGCTTGTAGAGGGACAACCTACGCATATACATGACTGTCAAGGAAAAAAGCATGTATATGTTTCAAAAAACAAGGCCAAGCAAGGAGAAGGATGAAAACTCAGACCCAAAGTGAACATAGGCTATCAAGTGATGATATGACAAGAAACACAATAGGTACGAAAGCAATATAAGGAGAAAAGTACTCCAAACCCTAAGAAAGAAGATCAATCCCCAGTGGAGTCGCCAATTATGTTACGAGGAAAATCTATCTATGGCTAGGGTAAACCACAACAGATGGAAATGACTGCAGAAATCAACTCTCTTCTCAAGTATGTTATGAAAACAAATATGCTAGCAAGACAATACAAAATGCCTACCTCGTCCAAACGTTCGATGAATTCCATCGTTGAGCACTTAACCCAAAAAATATACCTGCAACTAGTCCTCAACAACCAAGCAAAGAAAGCATATGGTAATATTATATAATGTTAACACATTCAATAGCACAATCCATTAATAAACATGACAAATACACCCATGAAAAAATAATTCAATATATTTGCAAGATATCAATTGGACGGGAAAAGAGTGTTTATATTAATAAATGATCAGTAGAAGTGAAAATGTTACATACTTCTGTGTCAGCATGGTTCGGAACCGAGAAACTAAGTTCCTTCCAACTGGGCCTCCACCAAAGGCAAGCTCATAATAGAGAAGCAATGAGGTTCTCAATCAATAAGGGAAGAGCTTGGGGGATGAACATTGTGTTCAGACTTAAAGGACAAAGGGATGTAGACTCAATATGAAGAAAATAATTTCTTCAGAGTAACTTTGCTCTCAAAGTTGAATTATTTCTCCTTTTTTCCATAGCTCGGAATTGGCCCATTTATAGCCTTCAAAATGGAACTCAAGGGCCGAGTCAGAATGTTTCCAGTATATGGAAGGCCAAGGATCATAGATCCCATGTCGTGACATGGAAACCCGATATTAATTTTCATTTTCTGGCACAAATCTCGATGTACATGGGCTGTAATGGAGTAGCCTGCGTATACACATGCTTTATAGTAGGCAAGATGCGTACATGTGGAAAAATATGTATTTTTGACATTGGATTTTCCAAACAGGGATGATAAGTCTGCAAGGGGAAATGGAAAAAGTCCTTATGTGCAAGATTGCATAGAGTGAGGCAAATCTTTCTATAATACTAGTTTGTGGGAAAATCCTCATAGGAGAGAACCTTATGAAAAGAGGCTTCCACGGCCCCTTCAACTACCCTCTTTGCCAAAACAGTCAAGACAATATCAATCATTTATTCTGGAACTTCCCCTTCTCACAAATTGTCTGGAAAGTAGCCTACGAAGATCTATCCAGAAAAACAAGATGGCCCTCAACTCCAAATCCCAGCTTGGGAAATCGGGACAAGTACTATCAGGGATCCTTCAAGAAAAATCCAGTCATGAAGCGCATCTGGAGGGTGGTGCCCAAGTTTGTCTGCTGGAAGATATGGCTAGCAAGAAACAAAAAAAAAATTCAGGGGGTTGTCTCTCCCCCTCAAACTGTAGTTGCTAAGGCCAAGCTACTTCTCTCAGAAAGTATGAACTCAAAACCTCTAAATGTTGAAGATCCAACCAATTGGAATGACCGGGAAAAAGATTGGATGGAAAGTTTCAACATTAAGCCATCTAAACACCCATTCACAACACATAGATCGAGTTGGCAGCTTCACAGTATCCACAGCATAGAACTATGGATTCAAAAGCAAAAAATCCATACTCTATGTTTTATTGGAGCATCAAAGGGAAACCCAGGGGAGGCAGGCGCAGGGGGGGTTCTCTTTGAACCTAGAGGGAAAAAATCCCTAAGTTATCATTGGAATCTTGGGACAGATACTAATAATAAATCCGAGGGCTATGCTCTTCTAAAAGGCATACAACTCACCCAGACTCAGAAAATTCGATAGCTCAACGTTCTTGGAGACTCCAAAAATATTATAAGAATGATGGTTCACGGATAACACCCACGAGATCTAAAACTAAAGCAAGTCACAGATAGAATAAGGGTGGATTCCCGGGACATTACGATAATCTTCTACCACATAATGAGAGAAAACAACATTGAAGCAGACAAAATGGCGAATGCAGCCATTGGGGAAACGCCTAGTTCCCTAAGCATAGATGGAGTGATAACCCCAACCCCTCTGTGCTAATGATCAAGTATCACCATGAAATGCAGGGGCCAAAACAAGAAGGTGCATCATCGAGGCCTTAATCAAAAACGAAGGGCACATTAATAAGAGAGGGAATCGCAACCCTCAAGTTCCAAGAGGCAAAAGGGGGGGAGGGAGCCCTGTGAAGATGAGAACACATCCACCCAATTTGGGGAAGCACATCGTCAACAGCATAAGGGTGGAACATGCAAACGTCCATATGGATCAGTACACCTCTGGTCTGAACAGGTGGCATGGAAAATGCTTGAGACACATTGTGCGAGGAAAAAGGGTGGCTAACAATATAACCAGAGCCATCATGTCGTGAGGTGGTAAGAAGGATAGCCCATATAATCTCGTGGGAGATTATATCATCATGCACCAGATGATTATGGAAGCGGTATGAGAAATCCACCCCACACAGCACATTCACCTTATAAACGTCAATTGCACCTCCAAACTCGAGATCATGGTGTCTGATGGAACAATTAGTAGGGAATTACCTTCATGCAAGCAGGTAAGTATGATCTTGCCATTAATGGACCCATGGGAAATCATGGCATCGTCCTTGAGCTTGAATTTGTCCAGAAACATGGTTATTTGGGTAAATCCAATTGCTTTTTTCTCTCCTCTACGAACCCATGACCTATTTATCCTCTTCAACTCGATACATCCCCTATATCTCTTCCTCTCATTCTGTTACTCTTGGTATCTCAACCCTCAACTTCTCTAGAATTCTTAATATGAGCCCTCCTTCTCGAATCCCAGGGCCCTGGGTCTCTCCTCTCTCCTAGCCTCATCTAGAGTGTCACCCCCTCTCGACACCTCGTTGATTTTCTGCACCACCCTACACAATATGTGTCTTTCGAACCATCTTCCTCATAATTCCCGAGAATTTCCAAGGATTGAAGTGTTCCCAGGGTACACAACTTATCCCCCGTTTCGACTATCGACCTCGCCCCCGCTTGTCCTCCTGTTGCAGGCTGGCGCCCTCCTGCCTAGTCCGTGGGCTCCAATATGTCTCTTGCAGTTAATCTACGAAATTGTTAAGACCAAAATTTCTTTAGCTTATGAAACAATGCAAAAAGGTAACAACGCTCCGATGGACTTGGGAAGCTGGGTCGAGGATGCATGGGAAGAGGAATGTGCCGGGTGCAACAAAATCAAAGTGCAACTTGGAGAAATTGGAGCCAACAGGGCCTTTGAACTGGAAACTCTTTACCAGCATAGGCTCATGAATTAAAAGCTCCAGGATGAGAGCTACACTCAACGAAGTCAAATAGAGGACAACCACATGAAAATGGAGACAATGCAGAGAAGATTAGAGAAGCTGGAAGGAACACAGTCACCTCAAAGCAATCTAGGAAAGCAGTAGGAGAATTCAAGGAATGCCCAGTAAAACTCAGTCAACCAGATCCCAAACTTGAACGAGCCGCACCCAGAAAATATGTTGGATTTACAGCATGTCAAAATGGAAAAGGGTAACTAAGATATGGAATGTTAATGTTTTGTCTTACAATCTGTATCAATAGAATCTACTACCAGAGTTATCCAGGGAACTCTACTTTCAAAAATTTTGTTAAGCATGGGGGATGTATCAAAAAACTATGTTCCAAAATTACTCCCCATTTTTATAAAAGAATCTTTCTAAGTGGCAACACTCAAAGGTCTATATGGACCATTTTTTTGTAAAATCTATGGATTCTTCCACACAACTAGTATATATTTTACCAGTTTCTGTTAAAAAAAAAAACAATGGCAATGGTTGTGAATGGAAAAACATTGTTGGTTGGGTGATACAAGTCCCACCTTCTTTATACATCCTATCCCATAAGATTCTATCAATATTAAAGATAATAATATTTTTAATGAGGATTTATTAAGTTTTGAATGGTTTTTTATTCTCTATTTGTTAATGGGCTTGAAAGGAGTATACATACTCTTAGATCCTTGTTATTGTAAGTCCCACATTAAGTCTTGAATGGGTTTTTATTCTCTATTTTTTATTGCAAGGAGTTTACATACTCTTAGATCCTTGTTATTGTACATCCCACATTATCAGTACATTGTACACATATGCTAACCATTTTCTCCTCAAGCTCCATGGTGTTGGTATCCTCACCTTCTAAGAAAACTCAACTCTTCATTTCTTACAAATAGGTTAATGGTAGCCCAGTGGGTTAGCTTGAGTGGTTGAGTGTTGTGGTTGTTTTGAATGAGGTCTCGGGGACGAATCCCCGGCCAACTAATAATATAATAGTTGAGAGTTGTGGAGCCTCACTCAATGCCCCCACCGGGTTAGGCCCGTAATCAGTCTGGTAGTTTAACCCCATTAACTCGGAGGATTTGTCGTGAACCTATTCCGTGGACGTAACTAGCACTGATTCTAGTGCGGTGAACCACAATATATATATATATATATATATATATATATTAATGGTAACCCTTTGTTAATGTTAAAAACAAAGATGGTGATCCTAGTGGTCCTACTTTCAAAGTCTCTAATAAAATCTTCTTTCAAGTTTTTTTAATTCCATCAATAAAATTTTATATTCTCATTAACCCTTTCTTCCCCCCAAAATACAAGACAATTAAGATGAAACAATTCAATTATGAAATTAGCTTATAGTTAGTACTTTTGTGACTTTAAATATTATATTATCATTAATCCTTTCTTCCCCAAAAGTACAAGACAATTAAGATGAACCAATTCAATTATGATATTGAAATTAGCTTATAGTTGGTCCTTTTGTGCCTTTAACTCATATATGTCCTCATTCTTGCCTTGGCTAGCTAGACCTTGGAATAAGGATATGAGTTGTAGCTAGACCTTGGAATAATTATTGTATGTGGTGGGATCTAAAATTTTTAAGTTCAATGGCTTAAAGTATGAAGTACAATAATTCTTTAAAACCTTTTTATTAGTCACTTCCCTTCGGGTTGGTAAGGACTAATAGTAATCGTTTTTTCTACTTTCTATTAAATTGACACAGAAACCAATGCCTTTTAACCAAAGTTTTCATCAAATCATGCAATTTAGGTGATTCAATAGCCTAAGTTTTAAATTCTACCTCTTATTTGGCCTCTTCCCGAGGAAGAGGGAAAAATAGCTTAGTTTATATCCACACATTTAGTTTATCAACACACATTTTTATAAACGTTCTTCTGAAATGAAGTAATGCTATATATGAATCTAGCATTACTTATTAACATTTTATGTTTGCTACAATATAATCCATATCCCATAGTGCATTCATTGATCTATTGACCATTTACAACACTGCCATTTACAACACCATGCAAAGATCCTCGATTGATCCACGATCCACAGCTGCCATTTACAACACCATGCAAAGCTACACGATCCTGCAAACGTGGTTCTCGTCCTTCATTGTTCCCCATGAAATCTTTGCATAAAATCGCCCAATGTGGTCTTTACCTGGTTCTATCTCATGCAGTGAAGAGGAGGTGAAGTGGTCTTTACCTGGTTCTATCTCTTGCAGTGAAGAGAAGGTGAAGGTCTTGTGTTCCAAAATATCGGCCAACCATACTCCAAAATCTCAGCCAACTGTTCTTTATACATGCTAGAAAAACTGAAGATCGGTGCTAACTGAAGATCGGTTCCATATCTTTGCTAGATAAGTTTACTCCCTCTAAGTTTTTGTTAATGATACTTGTCTGTGTCTATATTAAAAATATTGATTTCAATTGTAAGGAAATCATAAGTAAGGGAAGAAGTAAGGCAAGCTCAGGAGGAAGGCTTACCAAACTTTCCCTCCACTATGTATAAAACCTTCATTGTATGCCTCGATTTCGAAACCGACTATGTTCAAGATCTCTTTGAGGGCATTTCTCCAATTCTCAAGTGTTGGAGGGTAGCATCTGCCTTTCTGTTCATGATTACTCAGTGATTCTGAATACCATCCCCTCGCCCATCGTGGCTCCAAAAGATTCACGTTATAAAAGATGGGAATTATAGTATCCGCAGACTTGGACTTGTTCCACATAAGAACCAGCTCACCCAGACACCATGTTGAGTCTGCATATCCAGGCGAGAAAATGGCGATATGCACAGAGGCGGTTCCGATGGAAAGTAGCGGGCGCCTGCCCTGCAATTGAGACTTATGTTCGACTAGTGCGATCTGATGGTTCCATGTGCGATTCATAGAGCACTTGGTTTCTTCCTCGTTGATTTAGGGGCTTGCTAGAATCTCCAATCCGCTGCCTGTTATGTAGTTCGTTGGTGAGGACAAACGCCCAATTCATAGAAAACAATAAAAGAAAATACCCAATTCATAGGATACCAAAAATAAAAGACCCGATTCATAGAATAGCATAAAAGAAAGCCCTGATTCATAGAATACCATAAAAGAAAGCCCCAGTTCTGCCTCTGGCAAGTGGAAAGCTTGTAGCAAAAAAGAACACGTCCAAGAGAACAAGAAAAGGAAGTGTAAGTATTATCTAGCATTAGATACTAGCATGTGATAAATTACACAAACTTTCTTTCTTAGGTAATAGAAATCGATCCATTTCGGCACCTGGATGCCCTCATACAATTCATCTTTCACAAAAATGTTGTACGTTATTATTTTTCCCATCTATTTCCAAAACCTCCATTAAACCTGCAAAAACCAAGATCAAACCCTGCGGGAAGCCAGAGAAAAAGAACAAACTAGTAAAATCCCACCGCATGCAAAAATATAACAAGGAAAGAAATAGACAACACAAATCTTCAATGAATAGTCACCTGCAGATCGATCCGGGCAGATAGATCTGGTTTCTATTCTTCCATTGCGAAAGGGAACATAGGAAGCCACTCGATCTAAAGAACTTGAGCCCGACTACAGCCCAGGATAAACACGGATGCCTGAAATGCATATATGGAACATGGAAAATAAGAACGTGGAGGGCATGCAAACATTGACTTGTTTCAATTGTCACCTTTTTCTAGAAAGGTATGCGCCCAGTTAGAGACACGAACAAGACCATCATTGTTTATTTCGGTTTTCAAATTTTTCTTTGAACAATTTGATCCCCTAGCATCCGAGGAAAAAACAACGACGTGTGGATCGAATTTCGCCCATTAAATATGTCAAATGCTTAGTAAATATGTGCACTCCAAAGCAAAATGTGGAAAGAATTAAATCATTGTGCTTGAGAACCATGGTGAAGTTCGGATTGAGTTTTATGTGGATTCTTAATTGAGTGCAGTGCATTGTTGGCCAAAGAGGAAAGAGGTGAAGAATGTCGCGATCTATTCGAGAAAAAGGGATCTCAGTGATCTCAATTATCACCAACAACACTCTAATAAATTTGCAATCTCCACATCCCAATTTTCTCAACAAACGTATATACTTACTATAAATTTTAATAAGATTTAGGGAAAAATCTTATTAAACAATTATCATATTTCAAGGTTAAACTACAATTCCAACTGAGAATTGAGGAAAATCTTATCAACGAATATAAACACAACTTATTTTACTTAGTGGAGGATTTAAAAGGGACAATGAGTTAAACATAGGTCCGACAATGGCTGAGGTAGTGTAGGTAGGTTCATCACGATTTGACTTGATCGATGGAAACCAAGGAAATTGTTGGGCGTCTTGAATTTTAATAGAAAACTGTGTTAAGTTTTTATGAACGGGAGTAGCAGAAAGTGTTCGAAGAATCAAGTTGGGCTTATAAAACAACGCATAGAGAGGCTATAATGATAATCTTAAGTAGGGTAATCTAAAAAACAATAACAATAACAAAGACCCGCGGTGGTTAATTTCGAGGGTGGGGTTGTCATGATTCCTGCGGTTGTCAAAAAGGACAAGTCCTTAGCTTACCATTCGCTTTACATGACTCCTAAAATAATATTCATCATTTTCATTATTGGGATGAACACAAAACCAAAATTTAATAGTGAAGAGAAAACATGTCTCCAGATTATATCTAAATAGTCTGAGGGTTATCTGTTTCGGGTGGAAGGAATGCCCTCCCCTTCACGTGGCATCAATCATTCTTTTCTTACCTTCTTCACCATCATTTCATTTTATTTCTGATGGCCCTCAAGAGTAGGGCCTCGAAATATCCAACGCAGAGCACCCTGGCTAGAGGCAAGATGGATACATGCTTGCTCGAGAATGGTCATGGGTTATGATTCCCAGGAAGGAGGAAGGACGTGCTCCATCCTCGGTAAAACCACTCGATCGAGACCACACAATAATCTACCAAGCACCAGATATAGGCATTGAGACGATACCGAACTAACCCCAGGATAACCCCAGGAAGCACAGGGAAAGGAAATTTTCTGAGACAAAGGTGTAGAAATCGAATGAGTTGTTGAGACCAAAACCCAAGTCCATTCAGCATGATTATGGCGGTGTGATGGTAGGCATGAATTGAAGATACAATTAATTCTCTTCCAAACATGGCGTATTAGAAACAAATGTATGACAAGTTTTAAGAAATCATGTTTAGCTTTTTGACATCCATATAAAGCATGAGCTACTTTGTGATCTGAGTGATAGTTAATCCAGTAATTAACGATGTTTTCGTGTAGCACTCCATATAAAGGATGAGCTACTTGTTGGTTTTGGAGCCTGATTATGTTCCTGATTTAGAGGTCCTTGGTTTCAATCGTGTTTATACCCCATGAAGACTTTACACCCTATAAGTATGTACACTCTTCCACGCGGGGGAGTGCAGAGGGGGGTACCCCCTTTGCGGGGTCTGGGGGGTTTGGAGGTGAAGCCCACGATGGAAAATTTTCCTTGTAAATGTATATTGTAATTTCATTGTAAATCTGGACCGTTCATTATAAGGTCGCAGATCTAACGGTAGAAATTATGTTAGGCTTTTTGCCCTAGCAGGCAACCCTCTGTTATGAGGGAAATGTATTGTGGCTATGCATTATGGCGAGTATGGTATTATGAGAGAGGAGACTATGAGAGAAATAAGAGGAATTTACAGCGGGTTTTGATGTAGGTTGTATCCCTTCATTTTGCTGGATAATAATAAAGGAAGGACCTGGCAATTTCTCTGGTGGACATAGCCCACACTGGGTGAACCACGTAAATTTGTCTCTCTCTTGTATTGTGTATCTTCTGTGTTTTGTTTCCGCATTTGTTTTATTTTATTGCTCTGCAGTCATGTTTTTCTAACAACTGGTATCAGAGCGAAAGGTAACTCGCAGGAAAAGAGGGTTTCTGGTTCGAGTGGGAGAATTGTCGGAAGATGGAAAGTTTAGGGTCAAGAAATTTAACGGCCAAAACTACTAGTTATGGAAGATGCAGATGGAAGATTATTTATATCAGAAGGATCTATTCCTACCATTGGGTGGAGTAGCAAAGAAGTCGACGGACATGAAGGACGAAGAATGGGAGATTCTTGACAGAAAGGCTCTAGGAATGATATGGATGAGCTTGGCAGCGTCGGTGGCTTTCAATATTTTGAAAGAAAAGACAATGAAGGATATGATGGACGCGTTGGCTAAACTGTATGAAAAACCCTCGGCATCTAATAAGGTATTTAAATGAAGAGATTATTTAATATGAAGATGTCAGAAGGTGGGTCTGTTGGCCATTTAATATGAAAGATGGAATGGCTTGGTCATGGCTATAAGTAACTCTGTCTCTGGTTCAAATACTTTAAAATTTGATGATGTTGTTGGTGTTAACCTTAGTGAGGAAATGCGATGGAAAAGCACATGTGAGACATCAAGTAATGCGTTGAACATGGAGAACAGGGGAAGACAAAAGGATAGAGGAAATGGCTCAGGGAACCGTGGGAATTATAGGAAGGGCAGATCCAAATCTAGACTTGGAAATATAGAGTGTTGGAATTGTGGGAAGAAAGGACATCCGAAGAAAGATTGTAGAGCTCTAAAGAAACAAAGAGATGGACAACAGGAGAGAAATCAGGAAGCAAATGTAACAGGTGATGTGTTACAAGATGCTTTGATTCTTTCTGTAGATAATATTTTTGATTCTTGGGTAGTAGATTCGAGGGCTTCATTTCATGCCACACTCCATAGGAAACATTTTCTAGATTATGTTCAAGGTGATTTTGGACAGGTTCATTTGGATGATGATGCACCATGAAAAATTGTTGGAATGGGAAACGTAAAAATAAAGCAATGCAATGGAAAC